>JBBPBX010007517.1:0-11688 GCA_038048925.1 Garcialebias charrua
AACTTGTCCCTTCTAGCTCCAGCGAGTGGGATTTGACCGCTTCATTCGGGGACACCTGTAAGGGTGTTTTGGCTAGCATGTTAGCTGCAAAGACATCCGCAGCACACTCTACTATTTCATTCAAAGATGTTGCTTCTAAATCACCCCAGGCCAAGTTCCATGGCAACTCGAATCTAACATCAGGGATTAGATTATCCCTGAAAACAGATTTGAAAAGCGTCTGCTCTTCCAGGTCAGGTTCCATCATGTCACCTATATACGCCTTCAAAATTCTGGCAAAGAAAAAATATGGATGTTCATCGTTTCTCTGCAAGACATTTCGGGCAGCTGAGTAGTCACCACACAATGAGAAAGATTTTTCCTCTGTGCAAGGTGCAGGGGGAGCAAGTTCATGGCTCCGGGGTTCCTCTTGGTACCCTCTGATGTATGGGTCTTCTAGAGGCACATACTGTATGAGCCTTGGACGCGTACCGTCTTGAACTTCCATCTTTAACTTGATTTTTTGTGAAAATCAATAAGACAATTCGAATTTTAATGTGTGCAAATAAATCTTCACTTTTAATGCAGCACTGAGTCAATCAAACTAATCAGCTGTCTGGTTTAAGTGTTTCACTGTGTAATAAGTAATTCTATTCATAGGTACCTTCTTCAGGTTTTACCCTCAAATGAATTGTAAAAGTTAAATGCCTTTTTGCAGTGTTAACTTTAAAATATAACTTATTTTTCAACAACAGTTACTAACTAACCCAAGCATGACGTCCGTTTTACTTACTCAAACACTATTTAAAAGATTCGAAATAAATACATTGTTCACACTAAAATGTACCCAGAATGCTGCTCCATTATGCCTTAAAAAAGATGTATTGCAGTTTGGCTAAACTGTTTTGCTGTATTTTGACAGTCATCAGGAGTGAAAAATGGATTACCTGTTTATTTTAAATATTTTTTATTTAAAATAAACTGGAGGTGTTTGTGTGCTTAGCATAACATGACAGATGGCATTCCAAATAAAAATCAGTGACTTTATCAATTTGTTGTCTGTTGACATCCTCAAAGTTGTTCTGCTATCTTTGTTTTGATTTTTTGTGAAAATCAAGTCAGCAGATGCTTTCTGTTTATTTTAAATTTTGTATTTAAAATAAACTGGAGTCATTAATTTTACACAGAAAAACGTTAAAAATGCAATTTTTAACTAAAAGTGTACAGTGTACACCAATTCTGTTTAAAATTCAGAGATGTGAAGAGCTTAATGTGGAAATTCTCTGTTCTCCATCATTTTTATAATTTATTTTATTTAATCTGAAAATCAAATAAAAGATGCTTTTTGAGTGTTATTTTAAATCTCTTCAGTATTTAAAATGAGCATCAATTGTTCGTCTGTACCTCTGTTATTCAAAAATTCTTTATTTAAAATAAACAGGATTTTTGTTTGTGTACAGAACAATTTTAAAAGCTGGTAATTTCACCATAAAAATGCTGACTTTATGATGTGTTGAGAGAAAACTCATCTATTAACGTCCAGCAGGGGGCAGTTTTGAGTCTTAATTTATCACGTGGAGACTGAATTATTTCATTCAGTATTTAACTGAAAAACTACCTTTTAGAGTTAGTTTCTAGTATGTTCGTGATAAACGCTCGAACTGCGGTCTTGTCAGAGACAAATTTATGTTGTTAGACAGTTTAGATGGCTTAAATTGAGTTTTTTAAACTTTTAGTGAAACCACTTTTCACCGTGTGTGTGTGAACTGCGTCTGATTGTCACTCAATGTGCATCAGGAAATGACGACAAGAATGGGCGGGCCAACGCAGCGTGCGTAGCGCGTCACCAGCTTCGTACGTAAGCGAGGCGGAGCTCGCTACAAAATACGTGACGTCAACAAATCAATCACAGCGTATGTAGTTCATTCTACAAGCCTACACGGCGAATGTAGATCCTTACCTTCGACCAATGTCGTGCCGGAAATGACGACAAAATGGGCTGGTCGCAACGGCGTGCGACGTGATTGACAGCTCACAACAGCGAATCAGCGTTCGCCACAAGAGTGATTGACAGCACACAACAGCGAATCAGCGTTCGCTACAAGAGTGATTCACAGCACACAGCACTCGTTTCATCCAATCACAGCTCATAAACAAACATGTAGACACACGTCTTCTTAACGTTAGCTTGCACAGCAGAAAACAATTTCACAGCTCTGTAAAACAACTCAAACGCTACAATTTAACTTCCCAAAATGCTGAAACATGCGGCGCGCACATCTAGACAGGCCAACTTAGTCACGCTCAGTAACCCAGCACTGCAGCTGTTGAACAACACGGACTCTCACGGAGTCACTCCAGGTCGGTTCCGGTCCACGTTAGAGGAGCAGAAAACTCGGGTCAGAACCCATTAACCGACACGTTCTAACAGTATATGCTGCTTCGACCTTCTTTAAAATGTAAAAATACCACAACAGCAATCTTGTAGATGTTAAATTAGCTTTCAGGCTTCTGACTCGGCGGTCAAACAAAGCTTTGTACAGGAGTCCGCGTGAACTGGACCGAACCAGAACCTCCACAGACTACGGCTGACAAAACTTCACCTGAATGCTTCCAACAGCGCTTGCAGTGTTGAAACGAATAACAATCCCTCAGCCTCAAATGATAAAAACACGCAGAATCTGCCTGCTTTGAACACTTCCAGCCAAAATTATTATCCTCAGAGTTTAAAACTTGGATCCTTTTATGCAAACATGACGTTACAGTTCATGACTGAGACCACAGATTTATCAATAAACTTTTAGAAGCCGATACGAGGCCACCAGATGAAGTAAACATGAGGGTAACCACCATATTGTGACTTTAAACACGTACGGTGCCACCCAGATGTAAAGGGGTTAAAGGGGGGGTCAGTTTAATACTGACCTCCTTTTTACCTTAATTTACTTATTCAGATTGAATAGTAATTTCACGGATTCTCTTCTTTTTCAGTTTATTCAATATTTCTGTGATCTTTATGATGGATAAATAAACAGAGCCATTAAGTGACAATGGACACGTTAACTTAGTTTGATATGTCAAAGAGACACTATCATTTATTTAAAATAAATCAACTAAATTAACACCATTACACTTGATTGACATGATTTCACTTTCTTTCAATTCAAATACGTCAGCACACTTAAATTTAACACAACAGACTTAAATATTGGATGTTAACATATTTAGTCTGTGGGCTCTTTTAGCTTAAAAATATAGTTTCCAGCTTAGGTTGAGAGGGAAAAGAAATAGGAGGAAAGATTTAAGAAGAACATTATCCTGAGCATGAGACCAGAGTGACACTTCTCATCCGACGTCTGCTAAAATCCAGGTACGTTTTGTAAACAGCTCCTTTACCTTTTGACGACAGCCCGGTAAGAGGGAAGACACCAGCCTTCAGATGCACAGAGTCCTTTAGTCTCAGCACGTCCAAAACTGGTTTTAGTTTACGTTTCAACGTCTCCTGGCTTCCGCGTTGGTCATCAGAGAATATGTCAGCTTCAGGCCTCTGACTTCAAGATAAACTTATTCCAGGAGGGAATAAACAAAGTTTTTGAGCTCGGCTTGTTCGAAGTAGACTCATAACAGCCTGTTATCAGTCCTTAGCTGAAGACGCCGGTCGTTAGCTCTTGACCACACGTGTCCAGCTCTTGGGAAAGTTCACATCTCTTTGGAAGTTCCCAGCAACTCTCTGAAGCGTTTCAGCACAGCTTAGACTAGTACTTAAGGAAGGACCAGTCGAGGAGTTCATTTGTCTTATCAAACCCAAGGTTAACAAGCAGCAGCAGAGGGAGATTTGTTTAGGAACAGACAGAGAAAGCTGGAGCCTTGTTCAATGAAAAACAACTGATTAAACTGTCTTCTTATTTCTAAACAGAACAGTCGGGTCTCTGTGACCCGATATTTCCCTTTAACACAGCAGTGGACACAGTTTAACTCTCACAGAATAACACAGCTTAAAAGCACCATCATGAGAATGACAAAAGTTATTCTTTTGATCACATTAGGATCAAATCAAAGATAGAAATAGTCTCTTTTGGTGACTATATTTATCAGATTATAGCTAAATGAATGATTTTGTAGTAAATGTCTTGCTTCACTGAGAGGTCAGTAAAGGTCATCACTGGACAGTTCAAAAGTACACAGGTGTCTTAAAAGTGGACAAGGTCATGTCCACTACACCTGAAAGAGTGACCACTGGCCTGGAGATGAGTGTAGACCGCAGAGTCCTGACCTGATGATGTTGATCTTCTGTGCTGGGCCATCCTTTCGGCTTTCTACACTCATCTAAAGGCCAGTGGTAGGAGTAGGCCCTTTTGCCAAGTTCAGTCCTCTGCAGGAACACTGCAGGTAATCATGTCCTGAGAGCGCACGCTGTAGCTGCACTCACGCAAAGACATGTAGGAGGAGATGTATGAAGGCAGCAGACCAAGAATAATTACCAAGAATGCAGTGGCTTATACAATACTGCGGCTAATTTATGTATTTTTTTTTTCGGACGGGAAGCGAGTAAATATAATGTATTGACGGGCTAACAAGCTTCATGCCACCAAAACATTTAACCTCGTCACAACCGGGTGCTCACATATCTGCCAACTACACGTCTCTCTTTTTTTGGGAGGGAGGGTCCTCGTGACTCAGTGAGATTATTTGTATAAAAGAGAAGAAAAAAAATCTGACCAATTAAATTACCAAACAGGTCACGGGGGGTGGGGTGGGGGTTCGTTCTCTCTTCCTCTCCCTGTACGAAGTACTTTATATGTTATCTAAAACAGTTCATTCGTGAAAATGAGCCCTTGTGACTCAGTGAAACTAACCTGTGTAAATGAAGGTTGAATGAACTGAATAAGTACAAAATTATTATTATTATCATTATTTACAGTATTATTTAGTGGGCATGGCTTATATTCAGGTGCGCTCAATAGTCCAGAAATTATGGTAAATAAATGTGAATTTTATTTAAATTAACAATAAATGATTAAAGGATTTTTGACGAGTCAGAATCAGATCCAAACTGAAGTGGATCACGTTATATACAGTATATACAGTATACTGTGTGTGTGTATGTATATACGGTATATATATATATATATATATTTATTTATTTTTTTACACCTCTTACATGCTTGTTTAGTAAAAACTCGAGTATTCTGACCTCCTTCTGAAGTTTTTCCACCGTACGGTCTAGCAGCTTTCTCTCATCCTCGATGCTGTTCTTCATGTTTTTGAACTGCTCCTTCTGAGTCTTCTCTTCTTGTAATCTCTCCTCCAGCTCCTTGTGTTGACTGCTCAGTTTGGAAAAGCTCCTCTTTAAAAAAAGACATTAAAAAAAGGTGACAAGCAGTTAATTTAGTCTACATTCAAAACTGAGCAGTGCCGTTACACTTACCTGCACATCCTCCAGTCGGACAGTCAACGCTCGGTTGGCACGTGACATCTCCTCTTCTTGCTCCTTAATTTCACCCAAAGACTCTTCCAGTTGCTTTTTGTCTCTCTGTAATTCATAGATGACCTCATACAAAACTTGTTTTATACACAAAAGCAGACTAAACTAAAAGTAGAAATATTTTCAGTTCTGCAGCTTAAATCCATTTTTGTTGTCGAGTCCTCACCTCCAGCCGGACGACTTTGTCTCCCAGCCTGATCTCCTGTAGCTTGGCCTCGTCGATGATCCGGTTGAGTTTGGTCACCTCGTTTTCCAGTTCGTTCGTCTGCCAGCGCAGCCGCTCAATTTCTTGAGTCAACCGCCCTGCTTGGCCTTCCGCTGCACCCTTGGCCGCCTCCACATCAGCCTTTTGTTGAACCACCGCTGCGCTGCTCTGCAGAAACAGAACAAGGAACTTCAGATCAAAAGGAGCAGAAGTCTGTGACTCGACATACAGCAGAGCTATGATGCATGATGGAACATCTCAACAATCAGATAATGAAAAGTTTTTGTAGCGCAAGGCCTCTCTTTGAAGTTGCAGAGATGCTAAATGGCTTCCTGTAATTCTTTCACACTTCATAATAAACCCTAACACAACCGAAGGTGACCCACTCTTGAGCTTTTATTGACGTCTGCTGATTGAGGGCCCTCTAAAAGTCAGCAGACGGCGACACCGTGACCTCTTTTAGTCCTGGAATATTCAAATACCCTTTAAAGACGTTAGTGTGCACTTGTAGAAAGATGTAACGAATTAAAGGCCTAGCATCCGTTGAAGGAACGCCAGCCGCCTTTCATTGTATAACAAGACAACACCAGGGGTACTTTTACAGCTGTTTTGCTCAAACAGTAACCGTGTTTCCATCTATTTTCAATACGAATTTTGAGTGAATTTTTGAAAATTCGCAAAAATGTAAATAAAAATTAATGCGAAGCAGAAGTGTTTCCATCAACTGGCTTGAAGCGCATCTACCAGGCCACGCAAAGCGGCATTACGTCAGACGTCAGCGTCATTACGTCAGACGTCAGCGTTACGCATGTCTACAGTAAACAGGAAGTAGCGGTTGAAAACAGGACCCGACCACACATCTCGGCAAAATGGAGAGAATATTTCAGGTATGTGTTGCTATCGGGCAAGTTGTATTTATTCTGTCATGCCAACTAGTTTTAGCGATGTTACATGTTGTCCGGAGACGAAGTCACGTGACGTGAATGTTCGCTACGGCAGAACTGAGTCGGCAAATCTGTTTCCATCTGTCGTTTTGCGCATCAGCTCTGTTTCGAAGAACCCAAAAACCACCTCAAGCGAGCGTATCAACTTTTTTGAGAATTTGAGGAAGTAAATTAGCATCTTGCCGTTTCCATTCAGCTTTTCTGATGCGATACTTCAAAATGCGCATCTAGAAACCTTGATGGAAACACGGCTTGTGTTAGTGACTCTCAGCTGCTAACGGAGCTTTGCCACAGTCAACTCTCATCTGTTCCGCACCAGTTAAGGGCCTGCCCACTGCCGACACCCACCCCCACTCAGACCGGTTTATGGAACCACCTTGTTTTGTGGGTCCAAGCAAACTGCACAGAGGTCACGATTTTGACGAAAGCAGACAGAGGTCGTTGATTGTCCATGTAGCTACGTCACTGGATGACCTGCCCAGCAAAACTACAAACTACAGCTGAACCTCCATTTCCTCTCTGGTGGTGTCGAGTTGTTTTTGTAAGTTTCTGGTATGGAAGCTCCAAAATGGTGCCCTGGACCAATGATAAGGTCCAGACCTTCCTAACTTTATTGGCTGATGTTAGAATCTAGCATGAGCTGGACGGTGCTACAATAAATGAGCACATTTCGAGGTTCAGTGACACTAACCTGTATAAATAAAGGTTGAATTGAATTGTTAAAAACTTATAGAGAGATATCAGAGATGATGATGCAACATGGCTACACCTGGACTTTTAAGCAGTGCTGGGATAAGATGAAATTGAAATCGAAATAGGGCGATTAAGGACCACAACAGGCAGAGCGGCTCAAACAGAAAGACCAGTTACAATGTCGCCAATTTTGCACTGACGATCCCGCACAGAGAGGGAAACACGTCACAATGGCAAATCACCCACACCTGAGAAGAACTGATAAGACGGGGGCCGAGTGGAGTCGCACTTATTAATGGCAAAGAGGCTTAACACACCAAGTTTAGTTCAGCATCAGTACAATTGACTTAATAATAATAATAATAATGAATTCCATTTATAATGCACTTTTCATTAATAAAAATCTCAAAGTGCTAAGACTTGTGATGTTGGTAAGTATTGATTAGCTGTGGTGGAAATCTTGAATTGGATTGACTCCAAAAGTTAATCGGTTGTATTTGTTGTACATCCAGTGATTACTTTGACGGTTTTATTAAAATCCATTCAGTTACTACAGTTGATGGTAACATTTTAAAAACTGGTCTTACATGATCAGTCAAAACAAGTCAGGGATGAGTCTCAGCTACACCTAGGCCTGTCACGATAACAAATTTTGCTGGGCGATTGTCTTAGAAATTATTGCTATGAATGATAATATTGTTTGAAATTTGAGAATAATGAGTAATTATTGTCAAATTTAAGAAGAAATGGCAGTTAAGTTGTTTGCATGTAGTACCTTTTATTGACCACCGGATTGCAGTATAAGACTTTCTGAACCAAAGGATGGATAGTGAGAGAGCGAGCAGCGCGTCTCTTTAAGAAAAATGGGAGGGAGGCGCCTTGACGTGACTTGGGCTGTCTCTTTTCCTTTTTTTGTTCTTAAAATGACGGATGCTCGGTGTGGTTTGAGCTCTTTAGCATTTTTCACACAAAATGTTTAATTTAAAAAAAATCAGTAAACAAGTTCTCAGCTTCTTTTTGCAGAGAAAAATAACTTTTTGGACGAAGGCGCGGGTTTCAAACGTAAATTTTGGAACTTCAACAAGACGTAGGTTTTGCCAGAGATGGGCCTGTTAGCTTAGCTCATAGCTTAGCTGCTTTTAACGATCTAAAACGCAATTTTAGATGATTAAAACAGATTTTAAAGAGAAAATAGAAAGGGAGGGGTCAGAGAAGAGCACCAGAGTTGAGCCTTTTGTCGTCCAGTGTCTTCAATAGAAAGAGAGACACGAAGAAACGATAAAGCCAATAAATGAAAATTATGTTGATAATTTTCATTTATCATGAGATTAATTGATTTATTGTTTATTGCGGCAGGCCTAGCTAGCTACAACCACAGCAAATCTTAGCTTAATACATGTAACTGTAAAAGTGACAGTTAATTAAATTAAAATAAAGTAGCCATGTTTGTGTTTACTAAGCTGTGACAGCCATTTTAAACGGGGGTGACTCAAAAAGTTACCGTATTTTCCGGAATATAGATTGCGGCTTTTTATCACTTTTGCATGCCCTGCGACCTATATTCAGGTGCAACCTATTTATGGCTTTTTATAAAATAAGCTGATTTGTAATCATTTATTAACAAAAATTAAACTGAGACACACTCTTACAATAATGTCAGCTAACAAATGTATATTTTTTTAGGTGTTTATCCTGCTAAAATTATTCATTTATTAAAGAAAAGTTCAGCTCAGACACATATTTGCTATAATTTTTATCAAACAAATAATTGTTTTTAAGTGTTAATCTTCTTAAAAGCCTTGCTGTGCGCTCCTGTGGAAGAGACATTTGCAGCAGAGCTAAACACGGTCCACATTTTGACGTGGGTGCGACCTATATATGGATTTTTCCAATTTTTTGGCAATACAGTAATTGGGCATTGACCTATACTGTATTCAGATGCGACCTATATTCCAGAAAATACGGTAATCAGATGTAGACATACACCCAATGTTCACGTTGAAACTTTCATTCATATCTGTGCAGCGGGTCATATGATGTTTATCCAACACTGCAGGAAAAGACACACACAAAGGCAAAAAAAAGTTACTGTTCTGCAAAGGCGGCCGATAATTTTCAAGTACTTTACTTGCGTCAACGTGTTGTGTTCAGGAGAGAAACTGAAACGCGTTTGTAGAAAACAAGACAGGAAGTAAGAAAACTGCTCACACAACTTGATATGTACAAGAAATGACAGGTGTCGGAGGCGACACCCTCGTGGGGGAATGCAACAGGTGTGATATGTTTGATGTCATGAAGGTGGAATGTTCAACAACTGGTTTGACTGTTCAGGTTGTGTCCGTGCAGCTAGAAGACACCTGCAGATCCAGAATTACTAAGTCCACCTGTTGGGTCAGAAAACAGCTGAAAGAAGTGAAATTAAATGTTAAAACCTTAAGAAATTCAGTTGTGTGGAGACGTTCATGAAGTTTCATGTCATCTCTGTGCACAGGCTCAGATACACACACACACTGGTTACATCAAAGTGTGAACGCACAAAAAGCTGAAAGGACAGGCATGCACGTGCACATGCACGTACAATCCTCTGCAGTGAAGAGTTAATCCACCTGATGATAAGCTGATGAAAAGAGGTATAGAGGACGTTTTCAAGCAAACACTGGTGATCCACGCAGTGAAGTTTTACAACAGAAAAGAAATATAGAGGATTTTAGGTTTTACTGCATCTTATATACAATTCAATTCACAAAAAAGTTAAGTCAGGTCATCTGGACAGATTATGTGCACCAGGACATTCAATTCAATTCAGTTAATTTCTACAGCTCCAATTCCCAACAGAAGTTGTCTCAGGACACTGAACAGAAACATTCCCATTATAAAAGACAATTAGTAAAGTTCTCTAGCTGAGGAAACAGCAGACATGTTGAATCTTCACTTCGTCACGTCTCCTATCCTGAGCAAGCACAAAGGAGACCGTGGAAAGGAAAAACTCCATTTGAACAGAAAAGAGACCTCCAGCAGAACTAGGCTCGGGACGAGCGACATCTGCTTCGACTGGCTGGGTTTGAGAGGACAGGAAGGAGAGACAAACACAGAATGACAGGTCCAGGTGAACTTTCTAAAGGAGGAAAGACCAAAAACGTTAAGATAGAAATAATTACAAATACAAACAGAGTAGAACAAGTTACGACAGCAGCAGAGAGAGGAAAAGTGGTCAGTTTGCCCTCCAGCAGTCTAAGAGTAGAGCAGCAGAACTAAGGGAAAGCTCAGGAAACCCAAGCCAACACTAACTGTAGGATTTATCAAACAGGACAGTCTTAATCATCAATCATATACTGTAATATATGTGATTGTTTTGTATTTTACTCTAAAATGAATGAATTCATAAATAAATAAATAAAAAAAATATGAAAAAAAAATAATAATCCCAGTCTTAAAATTGGACAATGCGTCAGCCTCACGGACAGAAACTGGAAGTTGGTTCCACAAGAGAGGAGCCTGAGAACTGAAAGATCTTCCTCCCATTCTGCTCTGGAAACTCTAGGAACCACAAGTAAACCTGGAGTCTGAGAGCGAAGTGCTCTGTTGGGAAAATATGGAACAATAAAATCTGTATCGATTTGTGAAACTTGAGCTAATCTGTTATAGCTACAGCACTGCAGCTGACGGCAGCTGGACATCTGTGGGCAAACCTTGTAGAAACTGAACATTTGTATCTACCGGTAGAAATTAAATGTAGTTTTTACTTGACATTTTCAACCTTTACTCATCTTTTTGTTTGAAGTGTGTTGGTGGTTGGCTCATGTTGTTCTTGTTGTGTGGCAAGTGGAAAAAGATTGTGAATAAGGAATGCCGCTGTGCTCCGGTGCCTGCAGGCCCGTCGGACCTGTTTGTGCTGTCGTTACGGAGCCGCCCTCATCGCTACTTCACCAGGACACGGTCAAAGACGACAGCGCCTCAGAGCACACTCAGAACTGACAGTCCTGTGCTTCACTTCCCACGATTATCCAAACAAATGACAACTTGTGCGAGACGACAGAGTGGACACAAATTCAGCCTTTAAAGTAAAATCATCAAGTGCAAGAAGAATCCGTCTAGAGGACCTGACGTAACAAAGTTCAACAGTTTTTTCACACTTGATGGAACATCGTGTGTCATCTGATCTTCACTAAGCCACCAGAAATTAGACATAAATCATCAATAATCAATATCCGCAACAAGTTGTGCATTTAGAATCTAAATTTTAGATGCTTAAATTTTTACATTCTTTAATAAATATGGTTTTAATTATGCACTAAATATGTAAAGGGAACGCTTCACGAGGGAGGAACTGGTGCGTTGTATGAAGTGGGGATTACCACAGTAATAACTGTTATAATGAAAAC
>JBBPBX010007517.1:13386-31216 GCA_038048925.1 Garcialebias charrua
TAGAGTTGCACATTAACTAACTTTAGGTGTCTTTGAAGTGCACGCTGCAGGATCAGGTGCTGCAGCGACATCTCAGCTTTCTCTGCTCCGAGTCTTTATCGACTCAAACAAAGAAAAAAAGCTCCAACAAACATCCAACCTGTCATCCAGGTGTGTTCATCACCTTGCTCACGTCTGTGCTTCACAGATGTGTTCACTTTAAACCTCGATACTTCCAAAGCTTCGGTCCAGTCAGTGTTGCAGGGAAGCCCTAATTTAACCTGAAGTCTTGCAGATTTACTTGACGTTTTGTCCGTGCATAACTCTGACGTTAACGACTGGTTCAAAGCTGAATTAACTGTTTCAATTCTCTTTACGACCACAGCAGAAGTTCTGAATCAGAAACCAATAGAAGTTTTGGCATCGACACAGTTAAAAGATGCTGAAGCCAGTCTCAACAGAAGTATAAGAGGCCGTGAAATTTTGCGTGATAAAGCAAGAAAAAGAAAAATTAATAATAAAAAGTCTTACTAACACGAACTGGATTGTACATGGCTTGTTGTAAACACACAACTTTCTCTATAGTCAAACTTTAAAACTTTAAACGCAACTCTAAGGCAGATGGGGGCAACTTAAGGCCCGTGGGCCAAAAGTGGCCCTCTCCATCAGCCCCCCCCCCCCCATATACTTAGTTAAAAACACGCAACTTTTAAAATGTGAATTGATTTGAAAAAAAAAAAGCAGCAATTTATGAACAAGACTTAAGAAAATTAAAATTAAACATCTTACTCAAATACGGTAACAAAAAAACATTTACCGGTTGTCATTGTTCATTCATTAATTCAACTTTTATTTATACAGATTAATCCCATTGAGCCTCGGGGACTCGTTTACAAGAGAGACCTGAGTTTAACAGTGGACAACAAAGAAAATCATAGACAATCATAAAGGAAGCATACAAATAGATAATTTGTTTTAATAAGTGAAAAGAAAATGGTATTTAAAAGAAAATGTAACAAAAAAACAGCTAGAGTGCAGGGTGGTGTAATAACTACTAAAAACAAGCACGTCTGCATTGATTTTCCCAGTAAAACCCAGCGCAGACATGTTCTTGCAATAGACCTTTTACCAGTTGACGTCATTGCGCATGCGCACTCGCATTTTTCGAGAATTTACCGGAACCTGGGGCTAACGCAGCCACACTACTGGAGTGTTTTCATTACTGCCAACGGTCGCGATGTGGAAATATGACTTTTATTGTGTTTATAATTGTTCGAAGCAACGTAAACGAGTAAAAGAAGAAGGTGAGACTTGTTCGTTTTACCAAGTCCCTCTAGGAAAGTCGAGTAAAGCGACTAAAAGAAGGAAGATGTGGCTTCAAGCGCTTCTCCAGCAGGACTTCACCCCGACACAAAACAGCAACGTGTGTAATCGGCATTTGTTATCTGGCATGGCCATTAATGATCCAAGCTCCGTGGATTACGTTCCAACATTACATCTTGGATATGGGAAACAGACAAAACAGAGAACAACTATTGTGTTTCCAGACTGAACCTTAAAGGAGCTGTATGTAACTTTTCTAACAATATATTTTTAACATATTTCTTCACTCTGTCACTACCTCCTGACATACTGATTTTGGACAAGTAATCTCTGAAAAAAACTATTGTCCCCTTGCTTCTCTAAAAGCATTTCTAAAAAGCCACAGTGACACGCCGTTAACCAGCCAATAAAAACAGAGTTTGTAACCAGCCAATAAAAACAGAGTTTGTAACCAGCCAATAAAAACAGAGTTTGTAACCAGCCAATAAAAACAGAGCTTGAATTTGAATTTCAGCAGAGCAAGGGTAACAGAGCCATATATGGATCTGAGCGGGAGGGACCAGAAACGTGTCTCTGTTCAAAATTTTCCTAAGTTCCAGCGTGTTCCAGAAATTACATACTGAACCTTTAAAGTATTAAAGACTTAGAAACACAAATATATTTGGCAGCACGGTGGCACAACTGGTAGAGCTGCTGCCTCTCCGCAAGCAGGTCCCTGGTTCAAATCCCGGTCTGGGGACCTTTCTGGGTGGAGTTTGCATGTTCTCTCCGTGCATGCGTGGGTTTTCTCCGGGTGCTCTGGTTTCCTCCCACAGTCCAAAAACATGCAAGTTAGGCTGATTGGTGACTCTAAATGGACCCTGGGTGAGAGTGAGACAGGTCCCTCTTGTAAATGAGTCCCCGTGGCTCAACGAGGCTAGCCTGTATAAATAAAGGTTGAATGAATGAATGAATAAGTTTGTTTTGCATATTTCTGCTAACGTGTATAATATTTTGTCACAAAGGTAGTTTACAGAACATGTCTTATATTCCTAAAGGATTTTGGAAAGATTGTTTTACAAAGCATGCTAAAAGGGATGCACAATATTATCGGCATGGTATCGGCTGATATTAGCGGTAAAGTTAAACATCTGCCATTTCATCAAAATAACTCATCGATATAAAAGTGTTGTTTTATTTTAATATATTATATATTTATATAGTGTTACATCCTTTTCGGCCTCATTTTTGGCATCTGCATTTGGTAGCAAGCCCAACTGACAAACACCATGAAGAATAACAGGTCTCTCTTGTACAATGAGTCCTGGAGGCTCAATGGGAACTAACCTGTATAAGTAACAGTTGAACAAAAAAGAATAATGTAGTATTTTAATTCCACAGCAGAGAAAGCTATGTAGTCCCTGTAAGCAGGTCTAGGAATATATATATATCGGTATTGGTATCGGTTAGCAGCCAAATAAGTTTTAACATATTGGCATATCGGATATCGGCCAAAAATTCAATAGCGTGCATCCCTACATGCTAACTACAGTATGGTAAATGGTAAATGGAGCTTATTTATATAGTGCTTTCCAGCCCCCTATGAGGGACCCCAAAGCGCTTTACAATACCAACCATCCACCCATTCATACACACATTCATACACCGGTAGCGGCAGACTGCCATGCAAGGCGCTTTCCAGTCCTACCGGGAGCAACTCTGGGTTAAGTGTCTTGCCCAGGGACACAACGACACATGGTGTTGGGAACCGGGATTCGAACCTCCAACCTTCCAATCGGGGGACGACTGCCATTACCACTACGCCACGGCCGCCACTTCGTACATAACTATCGGTATGCTACAATAAGAAAAAGGTTTTCTAGATTATCTGTCATAAAGAAAATTAATTATACAATTCTCCATGCGGCCCTTTGATTGCTTTAAACGTCTGTGGCCCTTTGGAAAAAAATGTCGCCCACTCGCTCTAAGGTTTAGTTTGGAGCTACGTGAGACTCAGTACAGTATCTGAAGGATAAACCCACTAATCAAGAAAACAACTACCGTAGTTTAGTGCTTCACAAATAACAGACTTTTTATGTATGTGACTGTTTCTGTTCAGTGCCCTGAGATGACCTCCTGTTGTGATTTGGCACTACAGTATATAAATAAATTGAATTGGATTTTAAGTGGAAAAAGTTGCAAAACCAATCACCAGTCATTTTCATTACCAGATTATCTAAATTCAACCTCTAAGTTCAGACAGAAGTTTTATTAAATCTTGTTGACAAGGCAGAAAGCTTCCTGCCTTGAGATGAGCTTACAGAAGGTCTGTGATTGTCTGAAAGGGACGATTGAAGCAGAAATTAAAAAGTGACAGCTGAGAAGCACGGGCATCACCTTGGTCAAGAGAGAAACTAAATCTGGCTTGGTCCTTTAGAAAAAACAGAACACCAGCTTTTAAAAGAGGAGCATAATGTAATTACAGAGACCAGGGAAACGGAGCCCCAGAAACTTATTGAAGATAACCACTTCGTCCTCAGTCCTACCTGAACTTCAGTAACACATCGGGTTACTACAAAATCAGCATGTAAACAAATAAAATGTAAATAAAAATCTAATGTAGATTCATCACAGCACATTGAGCAAAAACAAGTTCAACCATCACAATTTGACAGTTTTACAGCGTCAAAACAAGTCAGCAAGTGTGACAATGTAAACACTGAACCACATACACAGCTGCTTCAAAACAGCTGCTTCGACTGACTTTGAAGGCAGCGAGGTAATTTAATCAAGCAACCTGTCAAAAGTGCAAATATGAGTTGCACCTTTTTGGCCATGTGCCCAAAAAAATTTTTTTTTAAAGTGAGCAAAGACTCGTGGGAGAAAAATAAAGAAAACAAACAACAATTCAAGTACGAAGATTAAAGCTCAGAGTTTTCTGCCCACAAGCAGTCAGGTCCAGACTCATTACGGAAAAAACCCAACTTGGATCAATCAAAAACAAACAAAAATAATATTTCTGTGGCCAGCCAGAAAAAAACAAGTAGGTATCTCTGCAGACAAGGCGTATCCGGGGGGCCACATCTGATTGGACGAAAGAAAAATGGTCGTGTCTGGAGGGCCACATCTGATTAGACAAAAAATAAATAAAAAGGCTGAACGAAAAAACAAGCCGTTTGTGTTAAGCACAGACATATTATGTCTATGGTGTTAACCGGTTCAACGTTAGCGGCAGAGTCGCTTAACACTGAACTTCCGGTTACATTTCAAAATAAGAGTAACATAAATGGGTAGTGGGGAGGTCTAAATGTTTGCTTTTTTAATACCTAGCCATTTTATATTAAAAAAAAAACTAAATCCGTTTTGGTTGTTGAATAAAGTGAAAATAGTAACAATAGATTCATAAAAATGAAAAATAAAGTAACCAAAATATTAACGATAATTAAACTGGCCCCCCTCCCTGGGCTGCCACCTTACCGTGGTGGAGGGGTTTGAGTGTCCCAATGATCCTAGGAGCTATGCTGTCAGGGGCTTCATGCCCCTAGTAGGGTCACCCAAGGCAGACAGGTCCTAGGTGAGGGACCAGACAAAGTGCAGCCCAAAAACCCCTATGATGAGTGAAATAAATGGACTAAGTTTTCCCTCGCCCGGACGCGGGTCACCGGGGCCCCACTCTGGAGCCAGGCCCGGAGGTGGGGCACGCTGGCGAGCGCCTGGTGGCCGGGCTTTTACCCATGGAGCCCGGCCGGGCACAGCCCGAAGAGGAGACGTGGGTCCCCCTTCCCATGGGCTCACCACCTGTGGGAGGGGCCAAAGGGGTCGGGTGCAATGTGAGATGGGTGGTGGCCGAGGGCGGGGACCCTGGCGGTCTGATCCTCGGCTACAGAAGCTGGCCATTGGGACATGGAATGTCACCTCTCTGGTGGGGAAGGAGCCTGAGCTAGTGTGTGAGGTTGAGAGTTCCGACTAGAAATAGTCGGACTCACCTCAACGCATGGCTCTGGCTCTGGAACCAGTTTCCTTGAGAGGGGTTGGACACTCTTCCACTCTGGAGTTGCCCCTGGTGAGAGGCGCCGAGCAGGAGTGGGCATACTGGTTGCCCCCCATCTTGGTGCCTGTACGTTGGGGTTCACCCCGGTGAACGAGAGGGTAGCCTCCCTTCGCCTACGTGTGGGGGGACGGGCTCTGACTGTTGTTTGTGCCTATGCACCAAACGGCAGCTCAGACTACCCACCCTTTTTGGAGTCCTTGGAGGGGGTATTGGAGAGTGCGCCTCCTGGGGACTCCCTTGTTCTACTGGGGGACTTCAACGCTCACGTGGGCAATGACAGTGAGACCTGGAGGGGTGTGGTTGGGAGGAACGGCCCCCCTGATCTGAACCAGAGTGGTGTTCTGTTATTGGACTTCTGTGCTCGTCATGGATTGTCCATAACGAACACCATGTTTAAGCATAAGGGTGTCCATATGTGCTCTTGGCACCAGGACACCCTAGGTCGCAGTTCGATGATCGACTTTGTTGTCGTCTCATCTGATCTGCGGCCGCATGTCTTGGACACTCGGGTGAGAGAGGGGCGGAGCTGTCAACTGACCACTACCTGGTGGTGAGTTGGCTCCGATGGTGGGGGAGGATGCCGGTCAGACCTGGCAGACCCAAACGTATTGTGAGGGTCTGCTGGGAACGTCTGGCAGAGTCTCCCGTAAGACGGAGCTTTAACTCCCACCTCCGGGAGAGCTTTGAACACGTTCCGAGGGAGGCGGGGGACATGGAGTCCGAGTGGGCCGTGTTCCGCGCCTCTATTGTCGAGGCAGCTTATCGGAGCTGTGGCCGCAAGGTTGTTGGTGCCTGTCGTGGTGGCAACCCTCGAACCCGGTGGTGGACACCGGCAGTGAGGGATGCTGTCAGGCTGAAGAAGGAGTCCTATTGGGCCTTTTTGGCTTGTGGGACCCCGGAAGCAGCTGATAGGTACCGGCAGTCCAAGCGGCATGCGGCTCGGGTGGTTGCTGAGGCAAAAACTCGGGCGTGGGAGGAGTTCGGAGAGGCCATGGAGAATGACTTCCGTACGGCTTCGAGGCGATTCTGGTCCACCATCCGGCGTCTCAGGGGGGGAAAGAGGTACGCGACCAACACCATTTATGGTGGGGGTGGCGTGCTGCTGACCTCAACTCGGGATGTTGTGAGTCGGTGGGCGGAATACTTCGAAGACCTCCTCAATCCTACTGGCACGTCTTCCACTGAGGAAGCGGAGCCTGGGGACTTTGGGTCGGGTTCTCCGATCTCTGGTGCTGAGGTCGCCGAGGTGGTTAAAAAGCTCCGCGGTGGCAAGGCTCCGGGGGTGGATGAGATTCGCCCGGAGTTCCTTAGGGCTCTGGATGTTGTAGGGTTGTGTTGGCTTACGCGACTCTGCAATATCGCGTGGACATCGGGGGCAGTTCCCTTGGATTGGCAGACTGGGGTGGTGGTTCCCCTATTCAAAAAGGGGGACCGTAGGGTGTGTTCCAACTATAGGGGGATCACACTCTTAAGCCTCCCTGGTAAGGTCTATTCAGGGGTTCTGGAGAGGAGGGTCCGTCGGATAGTCGAACCTCGGATTCAGGAGGAGCAGTGTGGTTTTCGTCCTGGTCGTGGAACACTGGACCAGCTCTACACCCTCAACAGGGTCCTGGAGGGTGCGTGGGAGTTTGCCCAACCAGTTTACATGTGCTTTGTGGACTTGGAGAAGGCATTCGACCGCGTCCCTCGGGGGGTTCTGTGGGGGGTACTCCGGGAGTATGGGGTACCAGGCCCATTGATAAGGGCTGTTAGGTCCCTGTACGACCGGTGTCAGAGCTTGGTCCGCATTGCCGGCAGTAAGTCAGGCTCGTTTCCGGTGAGAGTTGGACTCCGCCAAGGTTGCCCTTTGTCACCGATTCTGTTCATAACTTTTATGGACAGAATTTCTAGGCGCAGCCAAGGTGTTGAGAGGATCCGTTTTGGTGACCTTAGAATCGCTTCTCTGTTTTTTGCAGATGATGTGGTCCTACTGGCTTCATCAGTTCGTGATTTACAACTTTCACTGGAGCGGTTTGCAGCCGAGTGTGATGCGGCCGGGATGAGGATCAGTTCCTCCAAATCCGAGGCCATGGTCTTGAGCCGGAAAAGGGTAGCATGCCCTCTCCGGGTCGGGGAGGAGGTCCTGCCCCAAGTGGAGGAGTTTAAGTATCTCGGGATCTTGTTCACGAATGAGGGAAAACTGGAGCGTGAGATCGATAGGCGGATAGGTGCAGCGTCCGCAGTGAAGCGGGCGCTGTACCGGTCTGTCGTGGTGAAGAGAGAGCTGAGTCAAAAGGCAAAGCTCTCAATTTACCGATCGATCTACGTTCCCACCCTCATCTATGGTCATGAGCTTTGGGTTATGACCGAAAGAACAAGATCTCGGATACAAGCGGCTGAAATGAGTTTTCTCCGCAGGGTGGCTGGACTCTCCCTTAGAGATAGGGTGAGAAGCTCAGTCATCCGGGAGGGACTCGGAGTAGAGCCGCTGCTTCTCCACATCGAGAGGAGCCAGTTGAGGTGGCTCGGGCATCTGGTTAGGATGCCTCCTGGACGCCTCCCTGGTGAGGTGTTCCGGGCATGTCCCACCGGGAGGAGACCCAGAGGAAGACCCAGGACGCGCTGGAGGGACTATGTTTCTCGGCTGGCCTGGGAACGCCTTGGGATTCCCCCGGAGGAGCTGCTCCAAGTGGCTGGGGAGAGGGAAGTCTGGGCCTCCCTACTTAGGCTGCTACCCCCGCGACCCGACCCCGGATAAGCGGAAGAAGATGGATGGAGATGGATGGATGGAATTAAACTGGCCTTGGGACAAATTATGTTTCCTTTAACTTCACATTTTCTTGTTCAACCTTTTAAAGCATCACTGCAGATGAGTGATTGTCAGGTTCTGTAAGATTTCTGCAACTGGAGCAGGTATTTCTTCTTTCTGGTTAACTTCCTCAGCTGTCTCACATGTTAAGGGTCAACCCTACTCCATGTTTCAGCTCCTTCAAAAGATCAGCTCTCATCAAAGATCACTTGTAAAGAGCAAATTTTGTTTTTAGCTTTTGTTTTGGGCCATTATCTCATCATAGGACTCATGATCTTTAATTGAAGTGAGTTTTACTTCAGATGCTTCATATTTCATTGTACCCAGACCACACTCAAGCCAACATGTGTCAGGTGCAGCCTACAACCCAAAGACTACAATAAATAAAATCTTCTTGTGTTTGACAGCAGATGTAACGCTGTTTCTTAGAAACCTTCAGTAAAAAAAAAAGACCTGACATAACTTACCTAAAGAGCCAGAAAATACAGCTAGCCGATCAGTGTTTGTCCTCTATAAACACCTATTCTCCAGAAACGCCCACTTTTGGTCTGCAGAGAACACCTTCTTAAAAAAAAGCAATATTCCAACGTGAAAATAAACAAGTTATGAAAATATTTACAAAATACACAAACCAGCTATAAAAACTTTTATGAACATGAACCTCCTTTTACTTCAGATCACCCAACTCCAACGTTCTTGATCATATGCACAAGTGACGTACCAATCCTGCTAGTTTTTTCATTTTGGAGGGGGGGGGGAGGGCGTGTTGGGTGGTCAGAAATCAGACGACTTTAATTAGACCATGGTGCTAAAAACAAATACAGGTAGTCTTCGGGTTACGACGGTCTCGAGTTACGACGTTTCGGGGTTACGACGCATCTCCCATTTACTATGAAAAGCCTTATTTCGAGTTACGCAGTTTTACGTCATAAACGTCGTGACGCAGCGGCGAAAGAATACAGTATTGTACTGTATGCCGTGCAGCGGCGGAGGAATACTGCACTGTACTGTGAACGCGGTTTTACATCGTAAACCAAATATGGCAGATGGACCGAGGAGGGACGGCGTCACCAGCATCCCCGTAGGCCATTAACTTTTTTTCCTTCATTATGACTCCCAAACGTATGTGTTTTTTGATAATTATGTAGGGTACTGTGTTAGGATAGGCTAAGTGCTTGGTAATACAGTACTGTACATGTCTATGGTGCAGTATGTACGTATGTTCCGACTTACGTCGAAAATCCGTTTACGACGCTGTGTAACAACGGATCTATGCCTGTGGAACTCTCTTCCTGACTGCCTAACGCCAAAAATACACTACATGCGTTCCGGCTCCGCCCCGCTCTGGTCCGACCTCCGCAGCAAATACGCACCCATTATAATCAATGACAGAATTTACACTGGCTCCGCACGGCGGCAGCGAGCTGTGGAGAGCGGACGGCAGTCCGTCAAAATTAGAAATTTTTCTATTTCTGCCGGACGCCGGAGATGTGCCGGAGTCAACTTTTGAAGATTACGTCGCACCAACAGGAAAAGGAACGAGCACAACTTCCGTATTTACAAAATAAAATCACCACGGGCGGACTTAATCCTAGCTCTATACGGATTTATTTGTACAAAAATGCTGTCAAACTATCATTTATGACTACGCCTACAAACGCAATACAAGAAATAAATAAATAAATAAAGTATTTTATTCTGAAATGTAATACATCACTTCCTGTTGCTCAAACCATGTCCTGTCGCTCATTTACGAGAGAAGATCAAGGCAGCAGTCTCTACTGTTGTTCTCCTTCTTCCACCGAATGAATTGTTTTGTTCTGACTTACTTATTTATCACTTGATTTATCGCGCGATCTCGCAATTCCCGCGCATGCGTCTCGGAGCAGCGCATCCATGCGGACCCGAGCTGAGCGGAGGAAGTGGAAATTGGACTCGCTCAGCTGCGACCTGCGGAGCGGGGCGGAGCCGGACCGCATGTAGTGTATTTTTGGCGTAAGAGCTCCACAGTCACTGGTTGACTTTAAGAGCGGCTTGAAAACCTTTCTTTTTAACCAAGCATACTCTGCCTCCTCATGATTCTATCTTTGATCTTAGTTGATACTGTTATTGATTTTACTTGTTTTATTACTTGTTTCATTGACATTTGTAAAGCGCTTTGGGGCTCCTCACAGGGGGCTGGAAAGCGCTATATAAATAAGCTCCATTTACCATTTACCATTTAATTCTGTTGCACTTTGTAGCACTTTGAGATTTTCATTAATGAAAAGTGTGTTATAAATTGAATTTATTATTATTATTATTATTATTATTATCTATGTCGTAAGTCGAGGACTACCTGTACAAACATTGAAGCCCCCACTTGGAGTCTGTAGCTAGCAGCTTTCTAATTTTCTCAGTATTTTTAACAAACAGCGCATACACTGAACAAATTACACTAAATTAAAGCTGCATTCTGCAGTTTCTGGAATACGCTGGCACTTAAATTTATTGAAATTCCAGAAATTGGTAGAATACAGTATAGTATTCTATCAGTTATGTATAGGGCTCATAATAACACATAACCTTTAAACATCCAAAGAAATTTTATAAGACAAAGTTAGCACTTTGAGATTTTCATTAATGAAAAGTGCGTTATAAATTGAATTCATTATTATTATTATTATTATTAAAGTTATTACAATCTCAAAGGGACAGAGATATTCATCAAACCACAATTCAGAACCAGCTTAAAGGGACGGTCTACCTCAATTCAAGGAGTTGGATTGTGGAATGTTCTGGAGAGTGATGTTAAAAATGCAAAATCAATGTATACATTTGTAGTGAGATAGACCCCTCATCTCTGACCTGGGTTTGCACCTTTTCACATCTCTCTGAAACTCTGAGTGGTACACTGCTCCTGAGGCTCTCAAGGAGACAAGTGGACACTATTTTATTACATTATTTTGAATCAAAACACAATAAGTCATAAGATACTCTCTTATTCCTCTATTTTTGTGTTAATGAATAACCTTGTGTTACTTGTATAAGCATTATTGAATGCTATGGAAGTTTGATAGTCAAAGACGGTTTAATTCAAACTGTTTAATTCAAGTTGGAAATCCAATGTCATTTCAAAATGATGGTCACTTCTTCATATGATGAATCAAATGGTGAAAGTGAATTAATATGTCAGACAGAACTCCTCAGTTTTGTTAGAAGTTAGAACACAGTTTTAATCAGTTGTTTTATGAAGCTGGCTCCAGTCTAATCTGTTTCTCTCTCTTCATTCTAAACAACTTCTTCTCTGTTCTAAAAAACTGATCTTCTCCTATCCGAGTGACCTTCATCCACTGGTTCATTTGGACCAATCGGGGAGGAACAGGTCACTGATCACAGATCCTTTCTTAAAGTTCTAAGCTTTAGCTGGAACTGACAAGAGTCTGCTGTGGACCTCAAGCCATGAGGTTCCCCAAAGAGCTGAATGAACGTCAGTCACACGCTAAGGACACGTCATTCAGTTAAAGACTTATAATATGCCAAGTTATAAGTCATCTTCAAGAGCTGGAAAGCTCCATCTGAATAAATTCCTTCAAGGAAGCTTTTATCAAGGAAGCTTTTATCTTGAAAAGCCAAACGGGAACTGAGGTTGTTACTTCGGTGAGGTGGAAGCCGTCTTGTGAGCGAGCCGTTGCAAAAATGGACGCCAGTCGCCTGTAAGCCGTAGCACGAACGGACAGTTCGTGCACGTGAGGTTGGGACAAGTTTACCGAAGTAGAGACTAAGAATCTTCGCACAGGTAAAACGTCGATGTCCATTCGACCGAGTCGAGCGGAAGCCACCGAGGAACTGCCATGTTTCTGGTTAAAATACATCAAGATAATGCCTCTCCTCATCCTCCATCTTCTCTTTAATCCTCCATTTTCCTACTCTGAAACTTTCTTATTTTAAGTAACTAAACTTTAAGTTTATTGTGCTAGCAGAGATATAAGTTATTAACACCCATAACTTGTGTTCCGTTGTTCCTATGAAATTACGGACGCGTGTTTCATCTATGCTGAAGTAAGTTATAGGAAATTTTAATCGATCCAAACATGTACAAATGTGTGATGTAATTTATAATTATGTTAAATAAATGGTCCAGTCCTACTGTACCAACATAAGTTTAACGTTTCCTGTGAATTACATCTGGTCTAGCCACAGAATTATTGATATTTATCTAAAAAGAGAGAACTCGTGAATATTGATGATAAGTTTGTGTCAGATAAAATCTACTCAAATCTTTCATCTGGAATATTGTACTAATCAGCAAAACTGACTAGTATTATATCCCTACACATTTAAGAAAAAGGTCAAAAAGGACTTGCTCAAAAACTATATATGATGTAGCTTAGTGTGTTTGTGTATTACACTTATGTTGTACAGTACTTATGATGTAGCTTAGTATGTTTGTGTATTACAGTTAGTAAAATTAAGTAGAATTATTCATTTTGTGATGTAGTTTGAAGGTTATCATTGTTTGAACAAACTGTGAAATAAGGGGCAGATATAAGGGGCAGATATAATAAGATTTCATCTTCTTTCTGCTCCTTTCATTTTATCCTACTTGTATTCTTGTATCTGATGAAACTGTTTTGTATTGTTCTTTTAAAATGAATGAACAAACATCAAATCAAAATCACTTAGAAACATTTTCAACAAGGAAAAGTATTCTGCTCCCTCCCCCTCAGAGCCATATATGGCTCTGTTCCCCGTCACTCTCGCTGTAAATCAGCTCAGCTTCCTTAACTCTGCCTCCACTCATGTCCTCTCGCAGCCGCTCCGAATTTCTGTGTTTATATGTTAATAAAACGTTCTAAAAAATAAAATAAAAACAGGGAGCGCTGGTCCAGCATACCAGAACACCAGCAAATCTGCAGAGCCTCGGCAGCCACGTTGAACCCGATTTTAATTCGCTCGTAACAAATTCATTCATTTCCTGAATGTTTCTGTCATGACTGAGCGGAGGAGGAAGCGATCACTTGACTTTTGGCAAAAAAACAAAAGAAATGTCCAGAGCAGGGATGAAGATGCAAAGTCCAAGCATGAAGTATTTTAAGAAAAGACTAAAAATGATTATTATTCAAAAGTATAAGGATTATCAAGGGTGAGAAATTGGATGGTAATGATAGAACTGAGGATGATTTGGACAATTGGGTGCTGATCTGTGTATATGTGTGTAAATATATGTGGATGTGTAAATAAGGAAATGTTATCTACCGTATGTATTTATGCAGGTAGATGTGTTTGTATATCTACGTGAGTAGGTATATGTAGATACTTTCATCTAGTCCAGAAAATACTGTTTTTATTTTTTATTTTATTTTTTTAATTATTAAAATTAATATTACTTCTTTTTTTTCTGGAAGGGATACAGGCAACAGGAAGACTATTTATCCTATGAATTATTGAATGGATAAGGGGTATGATAATATAAGTTAAACTTCATCATACTCCTTTTCAGACTCACAGTCACCATTAGAGGAAAGGAAAAGAAACAAATGTATATTAGCATATAAAAATTGGGTATGTTTATTTGATAGATTGTATCTATACTTGGAAACATGAAAATCTTCAGTATTATGTTTTGTGGTGAAATGTCTGTCTGAAATAAAATTTATCATCATCATCATCATCAAGAAGGGGAATTTAATACATTTGCGTCACATACAAAACAGTTTTGCATCGCTTTGCAATTATTTAAACGAGAACCTGCGTGGCCGCTGCGGGCTCGCTGCGGGCTCGCTGCGGGCTGACAGGCGGGGTGGGGGCGTGGGTTAGGAGCGTGAGAAGTTAGAAGATCTGTTTTTATTGGCTGGTTAACCGCGGGGCGCTTTGGTTTTTATAAATGCTTTTATTACCACCGGGAGACGCCAGAGGACTATAGTTTTTTTCAGAGATTACATGTCAAACATCAATCTATCAGGAGATCAGAGTCAGAGTCAGAGAGTCTTTATTGTCATTTGCACCGCATGTGGTACATGTGATGAAAACGAGATTATGTACACAGGGTCCCAGTTACATCCAACAACAAATGCAAGAGAAAAACAGTAATAACATCTACAAGCCCAAAACCAGAAAAGTTGGCACGTTGTGGAAATCGCAAATAAAAACAGAATACAATGACTTGCAAATCTTTTTCAACCTATATTCAATTGAACACACTGCAAAGACCACATACTTAACGTTCGAACTGGTAAACTTTGTTATTTTTTGCAATTATTAGCTCATTTGGAATTTGATGCCTGCAACATGTTTCAAAAAAGCTGGCACAAGTGACAAAGAAGACAGAGAAATTTGAGGAATGCTCATCAAACACTTATTTGGAATATCCCACAGGTGAACATGCAAATTGGGAACAGGTGGGTGCCATGATTGGGTATAAAAGCAGCTTCCTTGACATGCTCAGTCATCCACATAGAAGGATGGGGCGAGGGTCACCACTCTGTGAACAAATGCGTGGGCAAATTGTCGAACAGTTCAAGAACAACTTTTCTCAACGAGCTATTGCAAGGAATTTAGGAATTTCACCATCTACGGTCCGTAATATCATCAAAAGGTTCAGAGAATCTGGAGAAATCACTACACGTAAGGGGCAAGGCCGAAAACCAACATTGAATGCCCGTGACCTTCGATCCCTCAGGCGGTACTGCATCAAAAACCGACATCAGTGTGTAAAAGATATCACCACATGGGCTCAGGAATACTTCAGAAAACCACTGTCAGTAACTACAGTTCGTCGCTACATCTGTAAGTGCAAGTTAAAGCTCTACTATGCAAAGCAAAAGCCATTCATCAACAAGATCCAGAAACGCCGCCGGCTTTGCTGGGCCCGAGCTCATCTGAGATGGACTGATGCAAAGTGGAAAAGTGTTCTGTGGTCTGATGAGTCCACATTTCAAATTGTCTTTGGAAACTGTGGACGTCGTGTCTTACGGACCAAAGAGGAAAAGAACCATCAGGACTGTTATAGGCGCAAAGTTCAAAAGCCAGCATCTGTGATGGTATGGGGGTGCATTAGTGCCCAAGGCATGGGTAACTTACACATCTGTGAAGGCACCATTAATGCTGAAAGGTACATACAGGTTTTGGAGCAACATATGCTGCCATCCAAGCGACGTCTTTTTCATGGACGCCCCAGCTTATTTCAGCAAGACAATGCCAAGCCACATTCTGCACGTGTTACAACAGCGTGGCTTCGTAGCAAAAGAGTGCGGGTCCTCCCCTGGCCTGCCTGCAGTCCAGACCTGTCCCCCATTGAAAATGTGTGGCGCATTATGAAACGTAAAATACGACAACGGAGACCCCGGACTGTTGAACAACTTAAGCTGTACATCAAGCAAGAATGGGGAAGAATTCCACCTGAAAAGCTTCAAAAATTGGTCTCCTCAGTTCCCAAACGTTTACTGAGTGTTGTTAAAAGGAAAGGCGATGTAACACAGTGGTAAATATGTCCCTGTGCCAACTTTTTTGCAATGTGTTGCTGCCATTGAATTCTAAGTTAATGGTTATTTGCAAAACAAAATAAAGTTTCTCCGTTCGAACATTAAATATATTGTCTTTGCATTCTATTCAGTTGAATATGGGTTGAAAAAGATTTGCAAGTCATTGTATTCTGTTTTTATTTGCGATTTGCACAACGTGCCAACTTTTCTGGTTTTGGGCTTGTAGAACTAACTAAGAAAAACATCAACTAGTAATACACTAAGCCTAATATAGTGGGAATAAACAGCAGCACGAACATGAGTTTGTATGAGCAGATGGTCACAGATGAACACAGATGAACACAGCAACAAGAAAACATATCAGCATCACCATGATGTGATATTTTGCAGTGTTTATTTTAATTTTATTTTTATTTATTCATGAGTCTAACAGCCTCAGGGTAGAAGCTGTTCCTCAGTCTAGTGGTTCTACACTTGATGCTCCTCAACCTCCGTCCTGAGGGGAGTGGGGCAAAGAGTGAGTGTGCTGGATGAGTGAGGTCTTTCATGATACAGGTGGCTCTTTTCCTGCATCTAGAGGTGTAAATGTCTGTGATGGTGGGGAGACTGACTCCAACAGACTTCTGTGCAGCCTTCACCACTCTCTGCAGAGCTTTCCTCTCTTCAACTGTGCAGCCTCCATGCCACACGTTGATGCTGGAGCACAGGATGCTCTCCACTGCACACCTGTAGAACGAGGTGAGAACTGGGCTGCTCAGACCAGCTCGTCTCAGCCGTCTGAGGAAGTAGAGTCTCTGATGACCTTTCTTGATCAGGCTGGTGGTGTTGTTGCTCCAGCTGAGGTTATCATTCATGTGTACACCCAAGTATTTGTAGCTGGAGACCACTTCCACTGCAGACCCACCTATTATCAGTGGGGCATGGGTGTGTTTGTTCCTTCTGAAGTCCACAATCATCTCCTTTGTCTTCTTCACATTCATGTGAAGATTATTCTCTTTGCACCAGCTCTCCAGGTGTTCCACCTCCTGTCTGTAGCTGGACTCATCATTGTTTGTGATGCATCCCACCACCGCTGTATCATCTGCAAACTTAACAATATGACAGCCTGGAAGTGTGGCTGTACAATCATATGTGAGCAGAGTGAACAGAAGGGGGCTCAGCACACATCCCTGAGGAGAGCCAGTGCTGAGGGTTATGGTGGAGGAGGAGAAGTTGTGGATCTTCACGGACTGTGGTCTGTCTGTTAAGAAGTCTAGTATCCAGTTACAAATAGAGGGGCTTAGTCCAAGTGTAGATAGTTTGTCTATCAGAGTTTGGGGGATCATGGTGTTGAAGGCAGATGTGAAGTCCACAAAGAGCAGACGCACGTATGAGTCTTTCTGATCCAGGTGGGTGAGAGCAGTGTGGACCACGGAAGAAATGGCGTCCTCTGTTGATCGGTTCTCACGGTATGCGTATTGATGAGGGTCCTCATTGATGTTGACGGTTGCCTTGATGTGGGACATGACCAGTTTCTCAAAACATTAAGCAGTTATTAATGAGTTTTAAAGTGTTTATAGAGGAATTAACAACGTATATCTATAATTTATTAGCCACCTCTAAGGGAAGCCTTATCGTAAAGTGGTGCCCTTATTTCTAAAGGCTCCAGTATAGCTCTGCGTACGTCCATACGCAGAGGTATGCACGTACTACGCAGAGGTACAAGCGTACCCCCGCAGGGCATGTACGCGCAAAGCTCAAATTTTACAACCGCAAACGCGTTGTCGCACAATAAAATGCCAGGCGCCGGACTGTTTTGTATGCGACACAAATGTATTAAATTCCCCTTCCTCTTCCCTGATCTGGCCTTTTCCTTTGTTTTTTTACCAAAAGGCAGTGATCGCTTCCTCCTCCGTTGACTCCATGACTGACATGACGAGAAATGAACACATTTGTCACGTATGCTGGTGAAGATTCTCAGTCGTCCAGGACATGATAAAATCAAAAAAGGCGTTCAATACAGGATCAACTTCTTCAGAATTGAAAAAGACTTCTGGACAGAAGTCGAAACGTTTTCTGCAACAAATAAAGTCCAGTTGATCCTGTATTGAACGCCTTTTTTGATTTGTCACGTAGCAAATTAAACTCGGGTCCAGCGTGGCTGCGAGAGGTTCTGAAGATTTCCTGGTGTGCTGGTCTGATGTGTGGGCTGCAGGACCAACGCTCCATGTTTTTTATTTTTTAGAACTTCTTATTAACATATAAACA
>JBBPBX010007517.1:32607-65046 GCA_038048925.1 Garcialebias charrua
ACATAAGCTTTACTATTATTATTATGTATTTATTTGTTTTATAACAATCAGAACGTGTTAAAACTAATTTAGACCGGGGATGAAACAGGAAGGCAGGAAGTTCTGCCAAACAGGAAGAAGAGTGGCAAATGAAAGATCATTGCTAAATTGCATAATTGTCTCCACGCCTATAGTGGATCAACCACGGAAATATCATCTGAGACAAAAGGGTCGCAACATATATATATACATATATATTTATACATTTGTGTTGTGCATAAATAAACGCAGGAGACAAGTGAGCTCGGTGAGGCAGCAAGCTAATCTTTTGTTTTCGTGTCTCCTGTGTCTGCGGCCTGAACGAGCTGAGCTAACAAGCTAGCTCGTGGAGCGACAACAAAGTTCACCAACGAGCCGCGCAGCCGCCAAAACTCACGTTTTACGACGTAAAACTGTTTATTCAATCCGTAAACCCGAGCCAGGGTTTAGCTGATGTGCTGCATAAAAACTTTACAACAGCTTCTCAGTGGCGGCTATCGATAAAAACAGAGAGAAACTCAAAAGGCGCCACCGTAGGTCAGAAGCATCTTTGAGGATGTATTTATGAAAGCGCGCGCCTGTCCAGAACTAAACACACTGATAAAGTTGAGTTTGAACATATAGGGCAGGTTAGCATGTTAGCTTTAGTGATTAGCCGCGGTTCTTCAGTCCCCTCGTTTTGTTGGGGGGCACTGACTGTGTGGCAGGAAGCGGTCCGAGAAAACTGGAAATAAAACGGGGTAGACAAAACGGTCAAAGTGCAGGCGCAACGCTTCAAAGCGGCGGGCCGATGGCGTCCGAGTTGCTCACCGCGGATCTTTTCGGGGAAACTGTGTCCTCTGAAGCCCCGATGTCGGGTCCGTTATTGTTGTTATTGTCTCAGCTGATCCGCAGCTAGACGCCAGCGTTGGTCGGTTTTCGCGCGAAACCTTTTTTGCCGCGAAACTTGCACGTGTCCAAATCTCACGATTGCCATTGGTCTGAAAAAGTGTGCTTTCCGCTGGGAGAGATTGGCGCTCTCTGATTGGTGTAAACAACTGTCTGTCACGTTTCGGAGCACAGATTCATCGATCGAAAGGAGCGTTTAAGGCCCTCGGAAAAAAACCCTTTCCATGTATGAACTATCAATGTATGTTTGTTTATGTAGTTATTTTACCTAACAATTTATTATTTATTACTCTAAGATTTCTAGAAAATTTCTCAAAATGTATCTTTATCAATTAGTAGCTGTTTCATTCTGTCCAAACTAAAGCCGTTTACGAAATTTTCCTTTAATTTTGGATGCTATCGTTCGTAAGTATGGTTAATATTGAACATAAATACAATTATCTTATATGTCCTTTATTATAGAACAAAAATTAGACCATATTTATCTCGAACATTACACAGCTCAAAGCGTATGCTCGACTTCAGGTGAAATGAGAACGATTTTCATCAAGTAGCAGACCTTGCTAATCGAACGCCGATCAGGAGGCACCAGAGCTACAAGATGGCGCAGGCAATTTTTGAAGTGCTTGAAGGTAGCAATATTTTTTAAATAACTGCATAGTTATGACTATTATTACACGTTAAATGATATTGCTGAAAACTTTTATTTCTATCTCATTCAGAAATGCAGAAAACAATTAAAAAATGCACGGATAGGCTTTTATTTCTGTGACAAAATCCAAGCATCCTGTGGAAGGGGGAGTAAAGTGTAAACAAATAACGATTACCTCAGGGATATTTTTTTCATTCAAGTCATTTTCCTTGAGTTCAGTTTTTATTGTGCTGCTCAAAATGAAATGCATATTCACAGGAGACATTTTAGTAGCAACAGAATGAGATATTTAATAAAAGCATGAATACTACCAGTGTTTATACTGTACTGTCAGGGACTTGGTGTATTTTTAATTTCCTAATGTTGTTATTATTATATTTGTGTTCATCCAGAACTATAATAACGTCACTGAACTAAATCTAACCCCAAAAGTTGTGTGCACCTTTGAAGCACATTTATTAAGAAACAATATACTGTGCTAAAATCTATTATTATTATTATTAGGACACCTATACGTCCTGCTAATTTATATTTTGAAAATGATATTTAGTTGATTGACAATACAAGATGAAGTGATTATCTTCATCATGTGGCTAATTGCATTGTAATTATTCTCCTTAGGCATGGACAACCAGACAGTGTTGGCAGTTCAGTCTCTGCTGGACGGCCAGTCCGGAGTTCCTGACCCAAACAACCAAAATGTCTCTGCAGCTCCCACTATCCAGTCAATGGGTATGAAAAATCAAATACAGAATGCAATAGCCATTTTATAGGGTTGTTTGGATTTTTTTTTTTTTTCATATCATGAAAATAGGGAATTGGATGTTTGCCAAGGGGATCTTGGAAATACACAATGTTCTGTGAGAAATCCGATTGATACATCACTTTATGTGATAACTGACTTAAATGGGTTTAATTTCCAGCATGCATGAATTTTGGCATGCAATTGCATTTCTTAGATAATACCTAAGGTACATAGTAAATACTGTAGGATGTTTGACATTCATTTGTTGCTATAAATATGGATACTGTTAGTACAGTATATGTTTATGGTAAGGCAATCTTTTCCTTATTGATTGTTCAAAAGCAGTATATACCAACCTATTTTATTGCAGCAAGGAAAAAGAACAAAAGCTGCGTATTGTCCCCAAACAAAATAAGACCCAACCAAAAACTCACCATCTCATTGACATGAACGTGTTTGTTTTAACTCCACAGTTTGATTTTTATTAAATGAGGATTTCTTGGTTATTTCTCTTCTTTAAAATTTGGAATTCAAGAGCAGATTTTCTTTTGTTGGTTCGTCTTTAGCCTTGAATACATGAAGCTGCTTGTGGTTACTCGTAAGTTTTTGTTTTTTATAACCACACCATCACATTCTGCAGACCAAAACATTTAACTTTTTAGCATGATGAAAATGTAACAGAGTGGAATATCAGTTAGCAAAAGGCAGCAATGTCCTTCATTCATTCATCGGATTTATTCAACTTGTTTTGTTGGTCTTTGCTGCAGATGATGAAGATGTGTTCCTGTGTGGAAAGTGTAAAAAACAGTTCAATTCTCTGCCAGCCTTCATGACACATAAGAGGGAGCAGTGTCAGTCCGGAGCCCCCTCCCTGTCCACGGTGTCTCTGGCCTCCACCAGTGCCTACGCACCAGTCCCTCCCATCAACTCCATACCACAAACTCCTGCTAACAGACAAGTGAGAACAGAAACAGACTCTTTCACGCAGGGTCAGAATGATTAATGATAGTTTATCATAATGTCAAATTTATAGGTTGGTTATGTTTCAAGTTTTTTATCCAAAAAAATTTATACTTGCAGCAAAATGTTTTAATCTTGAATGCAAAAACAGATTGAATGTCAAGAAAAAAAGAAAAAAAAAATCCTGCAGAAATGTAACTTAAGTGCTAAAAGCAGAATGACTTCTGGAACTTGCTGAAGAAGCTGAAACTGAATAGTTGAAGCTAAAGCAAATCACTAGCTAAAAGCTTAAATTAATAAAATATTACCAAAAAGCTAAAAGTACGAAAAAAAAGGTTAGCCAAAAGCTAAAACTAGCCAATTACAGTCCAAAAGTAATAAAAGGTTAGCTATAAGCTGAAAGTATCAAATGCCAGGCTTAGAGGTAAGCAAACAAAAGGCTAGCTAAAAGTAGCAAAGCAGTTGCTAAAAGCTAGCTAAAAAAGTAGAATGGTAGGAAAAGTAGCAAAAGCATAGCTAAAAGAAGCAACAGGCTAATTAAAACAAAGTAGTAAAGCCCTTCTTTACTGTATTAGCAATATCAAACAGTGGCTCAGTGACAACTTCCTGCAGCTTAACTGCGATAAAACTGAAACCTTAATTATTGCTCCTGACAATCAAATAACCGAAATTAAGCAATGCCTTGGTGTATTAGCCTCTTCACTCAGTTAAACCAAATCTCAGAAACCTTGGCATTAGTTTTGATTCTGCCATGTCGTTGCCGTGCCATTCTCGTGGATTAATCAGAAACTGCTTTTTTCAACGAAGAAATATTTCTAGGCTCAAGTCTCTTGTGTCGAAAGCCGAATTAGAGATGATTATCCATGCTTTTATTACATCCCGTCTGGATTATTGTAACCGTCTTTTTATGTGTTTGACTAAAAGAATGCTGCTGCAAGGCTTTTAACCAACACACGGCAAATACACATAACACCAGTTTTAATCTCTTTACATTGGCTACATTTTAGTTCTTACTTTTAGAGCCCTGAGTGGTCAAGCCCCAGTCTATATTTCTGACCTACTCCTCTTCTCGGAGCCTCACATCTTCCAGTCAACGGCTGTTAACGGTCCCGCAAACTCATTTTAAAACCAGAGGGGATAACGCTTTTAGGGCTGTGGCCCCCAGACTGTGGAATGCTTTGCCTCTGACTTTGCGCTGCCTCGATTCTCTTAATACGTTTAAAAAGCAGCTGAAGACACATTTGTTCAGACTGGCTTTTAATTTGTTTAATTTTTTTTATGTCATACGCATGTTGTTTTATCTTTTGTGTTTTTATGTCTTATATTCTGTAAAGCACTTTGTGGTTTCTGACCTGTAAAAGATGCTATATAAATAAAGTGTACTACAGTAGCAAAAGGCCAATGAAAGTTAAAAAGTAGTAAAGGGGTGGCTAAAAATTAGAACAGTTGCTAAAAGTAGAAATGATGTAAAAGCTAAAAGTTAAGCTTGCTCATAAAAGTATTAGAACAGTTTCTAACAGTAGCCTTGTTAAAAGCTAAAAGTAGCATAAGAAGACAGTTTGCTGAATCATACTGTAATTTGAGGAGAAGAGATCTAGGGGTGCAGGAAAAAATAGATTTTTTTAAAGAATCTAGATTCTTAGTCCTGGTGATTCAGAATCGATTCTAAAAGCCCCAAAATCGATTTTTTTTTTTAAACATTAAAACCCAAAAGATAAAGAAAATAAAACCATATCTCATAGTATATGAAAGAATACATAAAATGAAAGGTGGCAGAAAGAAGAAGAAATCTTATTTTATCTGCCCCTTTTTTCAAAAACAAAACAAGTTCAAACAATCAATTCAAACAATAATCTTCTATAAGTAACAGAGCAAAAAGCTAACCTAATACTGGTTATTTAAGTTACAGAATTTAATGCATTCCTGTATTATTTGTTCCTATTTTTGGTATAAATATCAAACAATGCAAAAAATTTGATACAATAAGGAACCTAAAATTATTGTTTTAAATAAATGTTCCATTTGTTTACATTGTTGTTTATTCTTTTCAGCTTGTCAGTTACAAAACTGAAACTAAATTTATGACCATTTTAATAGAAAAATCGTTTCTGAATCAAAAATCGTTTCTGAATCGAAAAAAATCGATTTTGCATCGAATCGTGACACCAAAAAAAATCGGAATCGAATCGATTCTCCAGACACTGAGAGATTTGCACCCCTAAAGAGATCTCCGTGTATTTCTATGGTAAAATGGTTGTTAATAAAGTTTATTATTTAGGAAAGAATAAAAAAATACCACAACCAACCATCATGGCACCCATCTCCTGATGGATTTGAACTGGTTATTGCATGAATGGCTAAAACAGCACAAAGTATGCAGAAGTAGTTTGTTTAAAAAAATATAAATATTGAAAACAAAGCAGGAAAACGATCGTGTTAACGTCGAGTCAGCAGTAACTCAGTAAAAAGTATTTTTTGCCAGATTGAAATGAGGCTCACGTACTTGTACTTCAGGTCTCCGCCTACATCGCAGTACCTCCCTCCCCTCTGACGCACACTCTGGTCCAAGGCAACGTGCTGGTCAGCGACGACGTTCTCATGTCGGCCATCTCAGCCTTCACCTCCATCGACCAGCCGATGGCCGCCATGCAGGCACCTGTACAGGTGATCCCACAGAAGAAGATGATGATGATGTCCAGCTCTTCTTTTTGAAATCAACTCATTGCAATGCTCGTCTTTGTTGCAGAGTAACCTGAGCATGCACACAGCTGGAGTGTCCTATCTTCAGCACCATCACCACCACCACCACCACCATCATCATCAACAGCAGCATCAGCCCTCCCACCCTCTTCCCTCCAGCCAGACTCCAACCCACCTGCCAGCTGGACAGCCCACCCAGCAGCCGCTCTCCTCCCAGGTCCCCGCGAGCCACAGCAACTCAGTGGTGCAGGTTTACAGCGCAATGCCCCACATGGCGGAGGCCGGCGGTGGCGCGGCAGAGATCCACACCGCCCTAGGGCTGCAGGCGTTCCATCATCCGGTTCAAGTGATCACCACTAATCCTCTGGATTTATCGTCGCAGTGGTAAAAACGTCGTCCACGCTCATCATCCAGTTTTTGTTTAGCTCCCTCAGGCGCCCGCTCCGTGCGTGGAGAGCCAGTCGTTCAGCAGCTCTCCGGTCTACAGCCCCGGGAAGCAGAGCGCCAAAGCAAAGACCTGCAACTCCAGCAGCGACATGACGGAGCTGAGCGACTTCGAGAAGGTCATCATTCCCAAACAACCGAGGAGCAACAAAAAAAGTGCAAATGGTGCCGCAGGTGAGGGGGAAATAAATCGTATTGTGAACATGTATTTCCTGATTCTAGTACCGTATTATTCGGACTATACGGTGCACTAGATGATAAGGCGCATTAAGCGAAACAAAACTGATAAGTCAAACTTTATTCAACTCATCTACCACATAAAATCAGTTTGAGGTCAGTAAACACAACCAGAATTAATACATAAGGTGGATTATAAGGCTCACTGTCGATTTTTGAGAAAATTAAAGGATTTTATGTGCACCTTATACAGGTGGTCCCGGACTTACGAACGAGTTCCGTTCCTGCAGCCGTTCGTAACACGAAAATCGCCGTATGTCGGAAAACACCAGAGCCGCCACTTATATCCTAACAGTACCCTACATAATTATCACAAAACACTTACAGTCCATTTAGAGACAGAATAAAAAGTTAATTTCTTACTTTGAGCTGGTCAAGCCTGTCTCTGTCTTTTAGCATGTTAGCTCGTTGCACGTCCGAGCTCCGCAGCTTCGTGCTGCTGCACGCGGTCCAAACTGTTTACAGGAAGGACTGTTAGCATGTTAACTCCATACATTTGGAGCCATCATGAAGGGAAAAAGAGTGAATAACTTACTGGGAGCCGTTTCTCCGCGGTGTCCGTCCAACAAGCTATGCCGCGTTAGCCCCTCCGCGTTAGCATGTTAGGCCATCCAAAAGGCTGCCGCAGCTATTTCTCCACGTTTTAGCGTGTTAGCTCGGTGTCAATCCAACATCTTAGGCTGCCAGGCAGCCGCAGCTGGCTTCTCCGCCGCCCGTCGGCTCCGTTTCCCCGGTGACACCATCCACCCCACCCGCCCATCCTACAGCAAGGCTTGTTAGCATGTTAGCTCGTTGCTTCTCCAGTCCGGATCGCTGTCTGCTGCTTCACGCGGTCCACAGCGTCGTTTTCCTTCGTCCCTCCGCAAAACCGCCGTTCAGCTCCCAGCTCACGTATCCGAGCGCAGGAACCTCTGGTCCATTCGAAGCCTGCGGTCGAGGCTGGAGCTAACTGGCTAAATTGGCGGGCACTGCCAAAAACTGACTGCCGAAAACTGGCGGAAACTGCCAGAAATTTTGTAAATAGGCTTAAAAATTAAAAATTATGTAATAATAATAATAGTACTTTATTTATAAAGCATTTAAAACAACCACAGCTGCAACAAAGTGCTGTACACATGAAATCAAGAACATTTAAATACATTAAAAAAGAAAAAAAAACATATTTTTATTAATATGATGCGTTCGTAAAGTCGGATCGCCGTAAGTCGCGACCGCCATAAGTCGAGGACTACCTGTAGTCCGAAAAATACAGTAATAAAGAACTGTTTAGATCCAGAGCTCAATTATGTATCCCCCTACTTTTGGTTCAAAAACATGAGCACGGTGACAGAAAAATATGCCTTTGTCCTTTTTGTCTATGTAATATACACAGAAAAATACTGTCCAGTTTATGTTTGTGTGTACTTGTTGCAGCAAAATCCAGACTCCTTCTCCTGCATAAAGAATTGAAAAAATAAAAGTGTCCACAAGTGCTTCAGCCCACCTTTGTTAAATTTAGAGAATAAAAGAGAATCATTGCAGAATAATTACTCGTTCACCGAGTTTTCACTTCTTCACAGAGCAACTGAAGGGGAAAGGTCCGAAGCTGAAGTGCAACTTCTGTGACAAGATCTTTTCAAAAAACTTCGATCTTCAGCAGCACATTAGGAGGCGAGTTATTTTCCAGCACGTAGACCTGAAGTCTCTCTGTTGGGATGTTACCGACAATGTTTTCCCCCTTGCAGTCACACGGGAGAGAAACCGTTTCAGTGCATCGTCTGTGGACGAGCCTTCGCTCAGAAGTCCAACGTGAAGAAGCACATGCAGACCCACAAGGTACTGGTACAGTTTCAGGTTAGACGTTGAACAGAATCTATCAGCAACAAGTGACTGTTCTGTTGCTTTTGTGTTCACAGGTGTGGCCTATGGGCGTGGCCAGCACCGTGTCCCGACTGCCCGTCACAGTGAAGGCGGGGCCGGCGTCGACGCGCGACGAGAAACGAGCCGAGGAGCAGCAGAAACGAGCCGAAAGGGACGAGGACGGCTCGCAGCGGCACTGCAGTCAGCAAACACAAGCTGAACAGGAGTCAGCACAAACAGGCGAGGAAAACTTGAGCGAACGCACCGAGATCTTTTAGCTTATTCCAAGCAGGAAACAGCCGTTTGGATTTTTTATTTTTTTATTAACCTCTTTGCAAAGTCAAACTTCTTTAGAGAATAATCGGCATTTTCTGCAAACGTTTAGTGCAAACGCTGAATGACGAATGACCAGAGAAGCTAAAACTAAGCTGTTAAAATACAAGCAGCAAAAGACTAGCTAAAAGCTAGTCTAAAGTTAGCTAAAAGCTAAAAAGCTAGAGTAAAACCACTCCAAACTAGCAATTATAGCCACAATTTACAAGTAACTAAAGTCTTATCAAAATATAGAAAAATCTAGTTTAAAAGTAGTAAAATGTTAGCTAAAATCTAAGTGGTATCCAAAAGCTAAATATAGTTAAAGGCTAGCTAAAGGCTTGAGTAGAAAACACTAGCTAAAAGCAAATGGGTAGCTTTATTAAAGCTAAAAATAATAAAAAGACTAGCTAAAAGTTAAGGTAGAAAACACTAGAAGCCGCAAAGGCTAAAAGCTAAAAGTAACAAAAGGCTAGCTAACAGTTGCAAAACACTGGTTAAAAGCAATACAACAGTGGCTGAAAGCTAATCGTCGTACATCCATCCATCCATCCATTTTCTTCCGCTTATCCGGGGTCGGGTCGCGGGGGTAGCAGCCTAAGTAGGGAGGCCCAGACTTCCCTCTCCCCAGCCACTTGGAGCAGCTCCTCTGGGGGAATCCCAAGGCGTTCCCAGGCCAGCCGAGAAACATAGTCCCTCCAGCGTATCCTGGGTCTTCCTCTGGGTCTCCTCCCGGTGGGACATGCCCGGAACACCTCACCAGGGAGACGTCCAGGAGGCATCCTAACCAGATGCCCGAGCCACCTCCTGGCCTAATCGTCGTACAACAATAGCTAAAAGCTAAAAAGCTAGAGTAAAACCACTTCAAACTAGCAACCATAGCCAAAATTTACAAGTAACTAAAATCTTATCAAAATATAGAAAAATCTAATCTAATTTAAAAGTAGTAAAATGTTAGCTAAAATCTAAGCAGTATCCAAAAGCTAAATATAGTAAAATGCTAGCTAAAGGCTTAAGTAGAAAACACTAGCTAAAAGCAAATGGGTAGCTTTATTTAAACTAAAAATAATAAAAAGGCCAGCTAAAAGCTGCAAAATACTAGCTAAAAATTAGGGTAGAAAACACTAAAAGCAACAAAGGGTGGCTAAAAGCTAAAAGTAACAACAGGCTAGCTAAAAGTTGCAAAACACTGGCTAAAAGCAACACAGCAGTGTCTGAATGCTTAAGGTAGTACAACAGTAGCTAAAAGTTGCAAAACGCTAGCTAAAAGTTAGGGTAGAAAACACAAAGCAGCAAAGGTGGCCAAAAGCTACAAGTAACAAAAGGCTAGCTGAAAGTTGCAAAACGCTGGTTAAAAGCAACACAACAGTGGCTGAAAGCTAATTGATTATTATTATATAATTGTAGTACATTAGCTAAAAGCTAAACATAGCAAAAAGCTACCTAAATCTTAAAAGTAGCACAAAAACAGTTAAAAGTAGCAAACGGACAGCTAAATCCAAAAGTAGCAGTAGCTAAAAGTTAGATAAAAAATAAAAATAGCAAGAACAAAGTTTTTAAAGGAATTAAAGAGATCTCAGTGTATTTCTATATGTGCATAAAGTTTAATACTTTGAAATGTTTAAAAGTTAGAATAAACAAGTCATTGCAGCCGTCCCCCGACTGAGCCGAACGTTTTGATGAACGAATGGCTAAAATGGCACCAAGTATCCAGAAGTAGCAGTAAACTCACAGAAAATATGAAAACGATGTAAAAACTGCTGATTCAGCGTAAAACGAACAGCTCTCCCAGTAAACTTCACGTTTGACCACAGAGGCACCAGAGGAGCTGGAGGACGGTGCGAGCGAGGCTCAGGCTGATCCAGCGGTCAACCACGGCGACGATGTGCAGAACGGTCATCCTCGAGTCCAAATGCAGGCGCCGCCCAACCAGAACCAGCAGAACCACACTCAGACCCAGCAGCTCATGGTGGTGGACAGCTCCTACCAGTGCCAGTTCTGTGCCAACAAGTTCAAGACGTACTTCCAGCTCAAGTCCCACCTGACCCAGCACAAAGGGGAGCAGGTGAGCGCAGTGCAGGGTGCCAGTCACGCCACTCGTTCAGGTTTGATTAAACAGAAAGCAGATGAATGTGAGATGAGAAATACACGTTGAAGAACACATACAACTAACGCTCATCATCAACCATATGTTCTGCAGGTTTACAAGTGTGTGGTAAAGTCCTGCTCCCAGACCTTCCAGAAGCTCGATCAGTTCCTCGAACACGTTCGAACGCACCAGGAGCAGCTGACGTACCGCTGCCACCTGTGCACCAAGGTGTTCCCCTCCCTGTTTGAACTGGGGGTGCACCAGTACTCCCACTGCTTCTGCCCGCAGCAGAGCATGCGTAAGGAGACAGTCGTCTACAGGTCAGTCAGCCCAGACACACACTGCTCTGGTAACATTTTACCAAGTGGGATCAATCCAGGAAGAGTTGATTGTTATTACCGGTGGTTGTGTGAATGTTTAGGAATCCTTCATCCATTTTTTCTTACGGACGTTTTTCGGCGCTATTCTCGTCCGGCAGTTTTCGAGCTATTTCAACAGATCATAAATCAAAAATGTTCAGCTGTTTCAGGACAATCCTGTGACTTTTGGTAGTGGCGCAACTTTAGCTTTTTGAAATATTTAACCTTTCTGACATTTTTTTCTCATAGAAAATGAATTGAGATCATTTTACATAATTCAAATACTGTATTTAGATCCATTTACAAACTTTTACCGATCCTTTCACATTTTGTTCTGCTTCGGCTTCTTTGTGCAAAATTTCCCCCCCAGATGTTTTCCAGCTGTTTTGTGCTCCTTTCAGATTCTTTCTGCTAACTACAACATTTTTGAGTTTCTTCTAACTTTTTTCTGCAAGTTTCAGCTTTTTCTATTTCAGTATTATATAGCTGTTTTAAGCTCATTTTAGCATTTTAAGCTAATTCCACATATTTTGCACTCATTTAAACTTTTTTCAGTCTAATTCAGCAAAATGTGCTCTCTCTACTTTCTTATAATTTCAACTTCTTTCTGCCTTTTCAGCTACCTTTCAGCTAGTTTTTTTTTATTTCAGCCTTTTTTTAAAGACAACTTCTACTTTTTGTGCTAATTTCTGCTTATTTCAGCCTAACCGGGCAAAATTGTTCTTTCTACTTTCTTATGCTAAATTAAGCTTGCTCTACCTTTTATGTTTTTTTGTGTGTTAATTTCAGCTGTTTTGAGATAACCAAGTTTTTCTTGGCAATTCCTGTTACTTTCAGCCCATTTAACTTCTTTCTGCTATTTTCAGCTTGTTATGCTCCTTTCAGCTTTTTCTGCTATTTCAGCAACTATTTAGCTGTTTTCATGCACATTTGATCCCTTTTTCAGCTAATTCCACATTTTTTAGCTGATTTCAGCTCTTTACACTTCCTTCTTGTGGGTTAAGCTTCTTTTTGCCTTTTCTGCAACTTTTTAGTCCTTGTTTTGTTGTTGTTGCTAATTTTAGCTTTTTTAAGCAATTTCCTTATTTTTGTGCTAATTTCTGCTTATTTAAATCTAGTTCAGCAAATATGGGTTCTTTCTGCTTTCTTCTGTTACTTTAGCTTGTTCTTTCATTTTAGCTCATTTCAGCTGTTTTTCAGCAAGTTCTTCTGCAATAAGCATTCACACTACATTTTCGCAGGAAATGCAAAGTCTCTAGTTAACAGTAGGCATTAGATTGGATCATCTAGGCATTAGATTGGATCAGCCAGAAGGACGTTATGCTTCTGACTGTTTTGTGATAACACGTGATTTTATTTATTTAACAGCTGGATTTACTACTTGCTTTCCAGATTGAGAGTTTGAAATACAAAATGTAAAATAATCTTATGAGATTGTTTAATGTTTTACTGTAGACGTCACGTTTGTTTTGTTCTCCATCAGGTGTGTGAAATGTCAGAGCAGATATTCAACCCAGGAAGCTCTGGAACATCATCTACTGACGGCCTCACACAGCTATCCCTGCCCACACTGTCAAAAGGTGCATTAAATACCAGACATTAGACCATAACAAGTCAATTTGCCACTGATAAGTTATTGAAGTGTCCGTGCTTAGATATTTGAGTGAAATCTCTTTTCCTGGCAGGTGTTTCCGTGTGAGAGATACTTCAGGCGTCACCTTCCCACTCACGGCGTTGGCGGAAGGTTCAAGTGTCAGATCTGCAAGAAGGCCTTTAAGACAGAGCACTACCTCAAACTGCACACTCGGATTCACTCAGGTCTGAAAAACACATTCAACTCAAACCACTTGAAAACTGAGCGTTGGGTCGGTTTTATAGTTGAATCCAGATCGACGTGTTGACGGTACACTTGGTTTAAAGTAAAAGCTGAAATGTCATTTCTGTTCGTAGGTGAAAAACCATTCAAGTGTTCCCTCTGTGAGGCAACATTCAACAGAAAAGACAAAGTGAAGCGACACATGCTCATCCACGAACCCTTTAAGAAATACAAGTGTCCCTTCAAGTGAGTCTAGAGGGAAAGATGAACTCATCCCTCTGTTCTTTGCATTTTAATGTACAGTAGTCCCTCGTTTATCGCGGGGTCGGGGACCACGCCCCCCGCGATAAGGGAAAGACCGCAAAGTAGGGATACAGTAGTACAAGTTCAAGTAAACATTGTCATTACCATGGAATGAAATTATGTACACAAATACTGAAGTATTTGTAAGTAGTAGTTTATTTTAGTTTATACACTACAGGTAGTCCTCGACTTACAACGGAGTTCCGTTCCTACGCGGCGTCGTAAAACTAATTTCGACGTAAGTCGGAACATACGTACATACAAAAAAATAAAAATACATGTATCGAGGTAGTCCTCGACTTACGACGCCCCCGAATTACGACGTTTCGGACTTACGAACGCATCTCATTATTTAAAAAATAATATATTTTTTAAATAATAAATAAATGTACAGTACTGTACAGTTACCAAGCACTTAAAAACTCATTTATCCCTGTAGCAATCAGGTTTCTCAATGCACACTAATTTTAACACTGTTACTTTAATGTTTTATTGTATGTGTATGTGAGTGTATGTGCATATGTATGAATCTGTACACCTATTGACTGCGAAACTAATTGCCCCTTGGGGATAATAAAGGAACTTGAACTTAGCCTATCCTAACACAGTTTTTAAAAATGAAGGAGTGAGTTGAATTGTTTCCCTCCTCCCTAGCAGGCTCCATTCACATAAAGGGAGCTTGCTCCCTTTATGTGAAAGGGAGACAATTCAACTCATTCCTTCATCTTTAAAAACTGTGTTAGGATAGGCTAATTGCTTGGTAACTGTATAGTACTGTACATCTATTTATTTATTTAAAAAAGTTTTTTTATTTTTTGTATGTGATCCTACTTACGAATTTTCGACTTATGAACGGCCCGTAGGTACGGGACTTGTTCGTAAGTTGGGGACTACCTGTACTGTAGTTACCTAGCACTTAGCCTATCCTAACAGTTTTTAAAGACGAAGGAGCAAGTTGAATCGTCTTCCTCCTACCTAGCAGGCTCCATTCACATAAAGGGCTAACTAGCTTGCTGTACGTGGCCTACCTACCTCCGTCCGTCCGTCCAATATTTGTTTGACGTAAAACTGCCGTCAGCTCGGTCCAGAGCGTTTAATCTCCGCCTGTACTGTTCACTGCTGCGGGTCTTTGTGTTTTTCCATGTTTTTCCACTGTTTCTGCCGTCAAAACCGGAAGGAACTTGGAACTCGTCTTTCAAAATAAAATTGTTCAAAATTTTTAAATTTTTTTATGGAGATGCGTGTCGTAACCACGAAACGTCGTAACTCGAGGCCGTCGTAAGTCGAGGACTACCTGTATATCTATGTATAAAGGCTTTATAAACTCTGCCCACAGTCTTACAATATTCTAAACAGTGTTTCTAAACTCAAAATGCTCTAAAAGAGCACAGCATGTCATGATCTCTGCTCTCTGCCACGCTGCCATCACACTCATCACCAGTTTCACTCCCAGTCCCCCTCCTTCTGTGTAAATAAATAATTTAAATGTAAATATTCTAACATTTTAAATAAACAATCTATAGAGAAGAGAAGTGCAGCAGCTTCGTGAAGGGTTAACCCTTCACGAAGCTGCTGCAGCATGGAGGAGAAATGTGGGCGTGGCAGAGAGCTGAGATCATGACAGGCTGCAGGAGAGCTCCCTACACCTAATGCTTTAGCAGGTGTTAAATCACTTAAAATAATTAATTTTAAATAAACTCATGCCGCTCGTGCGGCTCATCCATCAATCAGCCAGCTGTGTGTTATGTCCACTCTTACTTTGAAAAACAGCGAAAGAGCAAGTCCGTGAAAGTCGAACCGCGAAGTAGCGAGGGACTACTGTGCAAGCATTTTTAATTTTTCTTATGCCAGATCCTTTCTACTTATTTTTATACTAAATTTTTATTTTTTTTAATATATACACGTAATAGGACACATGTAGGCTGCACCAAAGAATTCAACAGACCAGACAAACTCAAAGCCCATATCTTGTCACATTCTGGTGAGTGTAAAACAAAACAAAACAAATATTAAGGAAGTCATGCTCAGTATCTGTAACATCGACAGTTGATTGTTGAAATGTGGAAGCGTCGCTCATATTCCTGTGAATTCTTCCCTCCTGCAGGGATCAAACCTTACAAGTGCTTGTTCTGTCAGAAGACGTTCAGCCGCAGGGCTCACATGCTCGAGCACCAGCAGTCCCACACAGATAACTACCGCTTCAGGTGCTCCACCTGCAACAAGGGCTTCACCAGGCAGAGCTACCACAGAGATCACAAATGTCCCGCAGCAGGAAACGGGACGGAGGCAAAGGGAGGGGCAGGGGAGGAAGAGGGAGACGAGGCGGCAGGAGAGCCGACAGCAGAGGAGCAGGAAGGAGAGCACGACCGGAAGAGAACATCGCAACGGCCACAGACCGCCGGAGACGACGCAGAGGAGAAGGGCCAACAGCAGGACGAGGAAGAGGAGGAAGAGGGGACTGATGAAGGATGTCACGCTGCCATCGCTACCATTAATGGGCAAATTGAAGAAGAGGAGGAGCACGGGAGAGAGGATGATGATGGTGAGGTTCTGCAGATCCAGAGTAAAGACAGAAACAGTTTACAGCAGTCTTGTTTGTAGTCATCCAATTTAAAGACTTTTTCCTGGATTTACCTCAATTATTTATTTTTAAATGGGAAAAAAAAAAGGTAAAATCTGGGAAAGTGTTTGTTTTACATTAAAACACAGTTTATTATATATGTGGCTTGTTCGTTTTTACTATAAAACTGCTGTATATACAGATGTGGATAGACTTGTTGGTCCCGTTCCACATTAATCAATGAAACAGTTCTGATGGGACTCACCAAGAAGATCCAGTTCCATCTCGTCAGTTCCAGAAAACTTTGGGCTCGTCGTCAGACATTTTGGCGAAGCCGTTTGTTTTTAGTGACACTTTCCCGGGTCGTCCTCCATGGAACAAATAATGATGCAACATGGGACAGATGGTGTGATCAGAAACCTTGGTGTTCAGAATGAGTTTGGATGGTTTCCTTGGCTCTTTTCCGAACATCAACACTTCATCTGATCAACCAGGGGTTGCAGTTCTTCTTGCGTCCACGTCCTGGGAGGTTCACTACAGCCCCATGAACCTTTTTTAAATTTTTTTTTAATTAATATTGTGTAATCAGAGGAGCGTGAAGCTGCTTGGAGCTGGTCTTACTCTTTAACGTGGATTTCAAAGATCTCCTTTCCGAGTTCCTCACAGCTCCATGTTCAGCCGTCACATTCTGGGCGTGCAGACGTGCACTAGACAGTCGGTTTTAACAGAATCACAAAAAAACGAAGCATCGTTTCCATGAGTGTACCAAGAAATTTACTATTTGCCATAAAAAGCTCAAACATTAGTGCTTTTGATGGTCATCTTACAACAAGGAGGTCTCTGGATCAGAACCCTGCAAGGTCGTTTTTGTGTGGAGTTTGTGCACATACTTTCTTCTTCTTCTTCTGCACAGTCCCAAAACATGCATACCTGTACAGTAGTTGGTTTGCTTCTAAATTACAAAATGGCTGTAGGTGCGTCTGTGTGATGGATTGGCAACCAGTCCAGGGCGTCCTCCGCCTTTTCCCTCCTGACCGCAGTAGACCAGAACCAGCTCCCCATGACCCCGTATGCAGGATCAAGAAGGCGGGTTGAGAGGTTTCATCACGTGGACCCATTTTGCCAAGATAATTAGAACCATTTCCATGTTTTTGTGCAAAGCCTTAATTTAAAACGTTGCATTTTTTTTATGTAGCCAAAATTGTTTTTTAGTTTGCAAACGTCTGACAAGTACACTATATCTGTATTTATTTAATTAACACTGTTCACAATGAATTAGGTTAAAAAAATCAAACTTTATGGGATCATGCCTTATAAAATAAATATGGTCTCTGACAATGTAGTTTATTTGCAACAAAATAAAATCCTTTAAGCATTTTGCTCAGTAAAGCATGGTAGAGGTTTATTCATGGTGTGGGGCTACTGTGCTTTTTTTTTTTTTTTGCAGACGTTTTAGAGAAATGGTTCTTTTTACCTGTCGAGAATTTCTTGTTCAGTATTTAAATAGAAACAAGCACTGCATTACACACAGGCACATATTTCTTTTGTGCCCAAATGTTTGTTCTTTTAATTTCATTTATTAATGTGATCATTTCTATTTTACACATCTGTCATGTACATTAGCAGTTACAGAAGGAAAAGAAAATAGAGCATTACCATAAACTTCTTATTTAAATCTCTTTTACAAAAGAAAATTTGTTATTGACACCATTTACAAGTTTTTCATGTACAGGAGTGACAGTGGTTTAGTTGGATTTGGAGGATTCTGGAAAACGTTAAAAAAATACACTCGAAATGAGCAATGATTAGTGGTATTTACACGTTTGCTCGATTACGACTTTAATATGGGATGAACTCAAAAGTAAAAAAAATAAAAGTCTTGCATCAGGTTGACCATCTGAGGCAAAACTACAGGCGACTTTTCACCGATACATTCAGATCACGTCTCTCGGCTCAACTCATTACAGTACTCGGCTTTTACAGTTTTTCCTACACCGGTGCTGTTCCTTCCAGTGACGTGCGGTCAGGGGAGGCAAGTGAGGCCTCACCTGTCATCATGGAAAGAAAAAAATGTAAATTGAAAAAAATAAATGTAATTATTGTATTTATCCTTTGATTTGTAATATAAACTTATTTTACTTAAAACTAAACCAGTTTTAAGTTTTTTTTAAATTCAAAATCACAAATTTTTCTTTATCGTTCAAATACTGAGGAGACACGTGTGCAGAGGCACCAGGCAGCTGCACCTCATCAGGGATTGCGCAATCACTCGGCTGACTGCTGCATGCTGCAGTGAGCCCGTATTCCTGCCTCTTTTATGTCGCTATTAAAATGTCCAAATACTTATTGCTATATAAACTACATTTCTATAGTTTAGCTGGTGAATATAATGTATAGTGTTCTTGTCGAAAACTGTATGTGTGTAACGTGTTTCTTGTGCTGAGCGATCATAAAACGGCTGCGAAAAGGTGCCGGGTGAGGCACGCAGTTGTCCTGCCTCATCGAGGAGGCGGGGCTAGTGAGCCCAGGGTTTCTGCTTGCGCCTGCTCCGCTGCAGAAGAAGGTAAGACTAAAAGAATTAAAGTAAAGAATTAAGTAAAGGTAAGACTAAAATAATTTTTTTCTCCAAATTAAATGTGATGTGATATTTATTGAGGTGTTCCGGGCATGTCCCACCGGGAGGAGACCCAGAGGAAGACCCAGGACACGCTGGAGGGACTATGTTTCTCGGCTGGCCTGGGAACGCCTTGGGATTCCCCCGGAGGAGCTGCTCCAAGTGGCTGGGGAGAGGGAAGTCTGGGCCTCCCTACTTAGGCTGCTACCCCCGCGACCCGACCCCGGATAAGCAGAAGAAGATGGAGGGGATGGAAATTAAATGTGTTTTTTTGTGTGCTACAGTTTGTATGTGTAAAGATTGCTGATATGAGATTTTAAACACAACCCGTTAACTGCTGCCAATCAAATGGCGAATAAACTACTCTGTAGGGTTCATGTATACAAGATCTGATTGTGATGGTCAGTGCCTCACCAGCCATGAACCTCACCGCACGTCACTGGATCATTCGTCTAGATCCGGTTATCTCCCCACAAGAAGGGCAACAGGGTCCAACCGGAGCCAGGGTTTTCATTTTAACGTGAGGTCAATCGTTTCTGCAGGCCTTCAGTATTAAAATGGGCACCAGATGTGCGAGGGTGGAGATGAGGCGGACGAGAACAGCGCCGTGAAAAAGTCCAACAGATTTGTTTTTTTACTTTCGTCACACCTAAACGTTTCAGTAAGTAATCGCTCCATTTGTTGAATTAGGAATCAACTGATTACTTTGTGAAGATGATTGATTGATTTCTTTTTGTTTTTTAATGTCCAGAGGACCAGACTTACGGTAGCTTTTTTTTTTTTTCTTCCTACCTGGATTACTGAGCATGCATCAGGGTATTGTGAAGTTCAGTTTCACACCCAGGCCAACTCCTGTCTGACCTGTAGAATCCAGATGTTTTCCACAAATAGAGAAAGCAGAACAGGGGTGAACCTTCCCAGCAGCAGCTGAACAAAATGACTTCAAGAGATCATCGGCCACTCGGAGGCAAGGCAGCCGACTCGGGACCTGAAAGTCCCAGGTTCGATCCACATCCAATCCCACATGTTGTAGTGTCTCTGAGCAGGACACCTAATCCCTAATTGCTCCTCGGGCGCTTACATAGCTGCCCACTGCTCCACCTGTTTGTTTTCCAGGTGCGATGGGTTAAATGCAGAGAACCAATTTCACCATTGTATGATGACAACACATAGCACTTTGTTATTTTTATTAAAAGAGCCAGAACACCTAAACGCCGCCGGCCTTACTTCCCTCAGTTCAGGGTCACAACTCAACAAGAAACTAACAAATGGCTAAAATGACCTCCAGGGGAGAGAGAGCCCCAAGTCCAAAACCACAGCGGAGGAAAAACAACGCAAAGCCTCGTCTCACCATGACCAAAAACATCTGCAAGGTGGAAGCTTTTGGAAGGTTATGTGTCCGGGCACATCTGGTGTAAAACTAACTGCATTTCAGAAAACATCAAACACGGTGGAGACAGTGTGATGGACGGGGGCTGCTTCAGGCTCTGGATGACAGTGGAACCATGAATTCTGCTCTACAAAATAATAAAAATAATAATAATTGGCTGGACGTGAGCACCAGTGACCCTCGCAACCCGAAAAGGAAGAAGCAGGTAAAGATGGGTAATAATTGGAAGAATGTCCAGCCATGACTTTAAGCTCAAGTTCACTCGGGTTCTGCAGCAGATCAATGATCGAAACAGCAGCATGGATCCTCCTCAGCCGTGTGAACGACAAGTGCTGCCTTTGACGACGTCAACATTTGTTTGATCTGAAACATTTAGGTGTGATTAAAATAAAATCAAAGTCAGACGAAATATTTTAAAGGGGGAAATGCTTTGTCACGACTGTACGTGGGAGTGGGTGGTGGTGTGGAGGAGTGGACATCAGAATATTCCTACCTGTTGTTCCAGTGTGAAATTACATCATTCAAACTAGCTCTATTTTATTAATCATCCTCAGCTCTGATGCTGCTCATCAGATCTTTAACATTCATCAGACTGGACCAGAAGACATTTTAAATACGCCCGCCGCTGAGAGAAGAGCTCCACGTCAGCAATCAAAGCATTAATTGGTCAAAACCTGGGATCAATCAACAACAGATGGAACTGATTTGATCTAAACTTAAATCTCGAGTACATTTTCAGAAAAATACTTTAGTATATTTTACAGTTTCTCACAATTTCAAACCATCTAAAACTGCAACCGACAGCAAACGATTGTTGCAAAGAAAGAAAAACAAAAGGTTTAGGTGCAAAAAAAAAAAAAAAGGGAAGTTGGAATTTTTTCAATACTGTTTGGTAACTTTTGCCTCAAATATGATAATTTCTTTTACCCTTTTTTTAAGATATGTTGTGGAACGTGAAAATGTTAATAAAAAGGCAAGAAAGCATCACTCAGACTTAAAGCTACATATTTATGGGAAGTTAAAATAAAAATTATTTAGCTTTTGTAAAATTTGCAGTGAAAATTACTTAAAATTTAATTTGGTTTGTCTTTTTTACTTCTTCTTCTCGATTTTACAAGTTTGAAATCATTAATATTCATTAAGCATTCCTTTAGGATCTTGTTATTCTGTGCAGTAAGTTGTAAAACGTCATTAAAGCTGTTTTTAAGACCCTTGAGAATCTTCCAGAACACTTGTTGTCTGGCGACACGTCACAGAGTGCAAACGCTGACCCTATAAAACTAAGGCCAGGTTCCAAAAATGTTCCGCCACCCCGAGAAACAAATGGCGGTTACAAAACTTTTCACAATCATGAATCGATTCACAGCTCAAACACTGGCAAGCACCCAGAGAACAAATCAGGCATGTATCCCAAACTCCTTTGCAGCACCAAAGATTGTCTGTTATTGAAGCGGTAATTTTAGAGACGCTAATGTTTTATTTTTTTTTATTATGCTCTATTTTATTTATTAGTACAGATGAAGATTAAGGTGTGAGCCAGATTCTAATGATATAATTTCCTTTTTGGTGCAACTTAAAAATTAAAACAGAAAATCCCACCTTCTTAAAGCTGCTTTGACGTTTAATTTAATTTCTGCTGAATCAGCGCGCCTCGTCGTCGTGATCACATGTTTTGGAACTGCCGTTTTGTCAGATGTCGTCAAAGGTGAAATTTCAGGATCTCGTGCATAATTTTGTGCTCGCTCCCAGAGACTGGAACAGCTTTCAGAATTTGGTTAAAAACTATTTTTAAATATTTCACATACCTGTCAGGCAACAAGAGGCCTGCTGAGCTCAGTAAGCAGAGAGGAGACTCGAATCCAGACAAGTCTCTCTCTCGTTCCCATACAAGCACCTTACAGGTGCGTGCGCGAGCACAAACCTCCCCATGCGCCTGCCTGTTAACCAAGAGGCTCCCTGATTTGAACATGAATGGTTTTGCTCTCTCAGACGGTTTCCCACAGTTCTTGAACTTCTCTCGTTCACTCCTGCCCGAACCCTTCTGTCTCCTCAATGGCAAACATCAGCTTCTCCTTCAGTTGTTCGTCTCTTGTAGCGGCATCCAATCTGTTCTAGGAGCATCATATATTTCACTCCTGCCCGAACCCTTCTGTCTCCTCAATGGCAAACATCAGCTTCTCCTTCAGTTGTTCGTAGCTCTTGTAGGGCGGCAAGTCCAATCTGTTAAAGCTAGGAGCATCAAAATAAATATATTTCAGCTTGACGTTAGACTGAAACTCCTCCAGAACACATTTCATAATGTATAGATTATGAGCGTGGGAAATAAATTGGTAAGGCTTTACATTTACAGCATTGACAGTCTCAGATAAGTTGTTATAAATGCTGAACTTTAGCAGCTTAATAAACAGTAAATCTGCAGTTATTTCTCTGGTTTACAGCAGTCTGCATGAACTCACCATGTGTGACTTCTGGGAAGCCAGTTCTCTTTTCCCACTTTCTCAACACAGAACTTCTGAGGACCATTGCTTCCTATAAGGGGAGAACAAATCAATAGCCGCCATTTTTATTACCAACAAAGTGGACTGGATGGAAGAAACTATAAACAGAAAAATATCAAAAATAAAGATGTAAAAATTTGGTACTGAACCAAAATGAACAGAATAAAAAATGTAAAAATTTTTTTTGAAGAAGCTAACGCTAAAGCGCTAACCCTCATCATCCACTGCTGTTGCCAACACTGTAAGACTGTGAGATGACAACGTAAGTGAACACAACTCAAAATAGTTCATAAATCACAGGTAAAGTGTCCACGTCCCATTCAGAGGTGAGCTTTCAGAAATTAATCCGGTCCATCTGAAACAATGAGGCGGGGCAGAACTCTGCTGTGATGAATCAGAGTGATGCATTCAATTTGTGTTGCACGGCTCTCTCGTGTCATTTACTATAATGAACTGACTCAATTTAACTACTTTTATAAACTAACTACAAAGTTGCTGTGCGTCATCAATATTCTTTTAAGAAAATCTGTATCAAAGTAAAGATGTGTGAGAGTCACGTCCCACAGTGACAGCCCTGCAAAGCATGCTGGGTAGGAATTACGTGTGCAATGTTCTATATTCGTGTAAGCTCCGCCCTTTAAGCCACGCCTATTAGATTTATCTTTGCGCTTCGCGCCAACACTGGATTTATCCTTGCGCTTTGCGCAAACACTGAAAACTTGTAGTCCACGCCCACCTGCTGTGGGCCACACCTCGGTCACTATATAAGCGGCCATTGACCGAGATACTGCTCCCAAAAAGGCAAAAAAAATTCAGCCAAATGAGAGCCAGGGAGGCCCGAGGCTTAAAGGGCTACGCTTACACTCGTAGAATCTAGGGTTACAATAATGCCTCTTATCAACAGGTCCTGTTCGCGCTCGTTCGGGCTCGTTCGTAACTAGTTAACAACTAGTTATGGGGTGTACCCACAGGGTCCTGTTCACGTGAAACCGGTCCTATTTTGGTGCCTGCCTCAACTAGGTACAAAGGTCCGGTTCCTCTAGGGTCCAGTTATGACATCAGCACAGCGTGTTCACTGATTGGTCAGGGGGCGTATTCCTAGGTCGGAGGGCGGAGATTCAGTCTTCTCCAGTAGGTGGCGTATGCACCTGAACGTTGTTTGCAATCCGCCAAGAAGAAGAAGAAGAAGAGTCGGTCTTCTAGGAAATGCAAACTGCCCAGCCAACAGTGGGAGGGAGACTGACTGGCCTTGACACAGCCACTTCTCTTCTTATGGAGTCTATAGTAGATGGTGAGTGTTTTATAACTTTAAGCATATTTCCAGTGAGTCATGCAACTCTCTGAGCGTTTTTGGACTGAAAAAACACCGGAGACTAGCTTCAGCAACAGCCGAGAGGCTTTTCTGAAAAAAAAAAAAGATGGCGGAACGGCTCGTTTCTCTGAAATATAACAAGAAAATCACATAAACAATATTTGTTAGCTCGAAATTGTAGGAGAGGAGGTGTGTCTGAGTCTATCATTTGCTTAATAAATGCACTTTAATGGTCTAATTCGCCGAGTTGGCAGCTGTTTTCAAGGTTCGAAGCAGAGCAGAATGTGGGGTATGGCAGGCCGTTTGAGTCGATAATAGCGAGTGAAGATTCTCAGTCATCCAGGACATGGTAAATTCTAAAAAGTGCAAGGAAGGAAAAAAATAGTCTAAAGCATAGTATAATAAATAAAGTCCAGTTGTTTTTGTCTTGAACTTTTTTGAATTTATCATTATAGCCACGTTTTCATATTACGTGATACAACCGCCAACTTCATGCCATACATGTTACTTCTATCTACTGTACTGTACTTCTGTTTTTGTTTTGTTTTGGTTCAGTCAGAATAAATGGAAACGGTCATATCTCAGTCCAAAAATGGTTTATAAATATGGGGAAAAATCCATAAATTTGTCACTTAGGCCTATAGGCCTGTATTAATGTGTAATGTGATTTATTTCAGGTTAATCAGTCAGTTCCTGTGTAAAGATCCTCTAGCCGTGGGTGTCCTTGGAGAAGGATGGGACAAGTCACTGCACTGTAAAGCAAGTATGTCATGACAGAAACACTCCAAACTTTGAAAATTACAGATAAAAGCAAAGGATAATGATGTTTAGAGGAGATTATAACAATAATTTTGTGTTGTTTGCCAGATGGGGCAGTGAAAACAGCCAGCCAGACATATGAAGCCATCGCTGAACTGCTGCATCAGGATCTGATCTTGTGACTCCAGACTACACATCAACTGCAGCCGAACAGACCTCAGAGCTTCTCCTGATGCTCTGCTCTCCTGCACCTTGTCCACATTGTGCCAAAGATGTCCTCTGTGCCTCAGTGAAAAATAAAAACAGTCCTGCATTGACAACACAAACAGGTCCTATGAATTCAGCAGAGGTCAAACAAGCTCAGTTTGTGACGGAGCAGGGGTACTGTGACTTCATGGTGTTTTTCATTCAACCTTTATTTAGTCAGGTAAATCTCATTGAGCCTCGTGGACTCTTTTACAAAAGCGACCTGCTACAAACTAAAGAACTTTAGTTCTGGGTCAGATGACTTTATTCACAGAGGATTGTGTCTGATGGTGAGTTCTTTACAGAAGCAGTGAAAAATGTAGAAATGTTCTACAGGTCAGCATTTTTACCTGAGCTATTGGCCAAATTTTACTTTTAATTATTGTTACATGTTTTGGAACAACAGGTTAAGATTCCAGTGATGATATTTTAAGTTCATATTTCATACATAACTGCAGATTTAGTAATATGTTTTTCTGTTTCTACAAATAACACCAATCTTTCATTTTTTTAAACTGTTACAATTTTATTGACATGTAACATTTACAGTATTTAAATAAAGTTGCTTTGATATTTTGATTGGAATTGATTGATTACATATTGTTAAGTTTATATTACAAATGTTTTAGTTTGGAACACACTTGTTGATCAACTGGGACAATGGAGCGGCGCAGATTTTTTAGGATGCATGCCACTTTCAGTTTTGTCCAAAGTAGTGTACTCCACCATCATCAATGTGTGTATATATAAATATATATGTATATATATATATGTATATATGTGTATATGTATGTACTGTATATATAAATATATATGTATGTACAGTATATATTATGTATGTATGTGTACATATATGTGTATATATACACACATGTATGTATATATATAAACACGTGTGTGTGTATATATATATATACTCACGCATATGTTTGTATGTGTACACATGTATGTATATACAATATATATACATATATGTGTATATATACACACACATATATATATATATATATATATATATATATATATATATATATATATATATATATATATACTGTATATGAACATTTGTCTGTGGCTGAAAAAGCCACAGACAAAGCAGAATGTTCAAAAAAGAAACAAGCTCATCCACTTTGGTTGTGTGTGTTCTTTTCCAGCTCTTCTTCTAATGTGTGTGTTAGTGGTTAATAAAGAGCTTAATGTATCACTAGCGCCACCAGCTGGTTAGAAGCGTTGATATTAATGATCCACCCACTGCAGGAGAATTACCCGCCCACTGCAGGAGAACTTCACGCCCACTAAAGGGGTCCTAAGCGTGCAGTGGATACAGAAATAAACCGGTCCCATAGGAACTGGCCCAAACTAGCCACAATGGGACCTTACAGGAACCAGACCTGTTGATAAGAGGCATAAGTAACCAACGTTCTATATTCGTGTAAGCTTTAAGCCATGCCTATTGGATTAAAGGCGGAGCAGGATATGGTCCATGCCTCACTGGGTCTGATTGGAAACCATAACTCACTCAAGCAACCGCTACACCTCAATAAGCATGAAGATGCACTGTCAATTGAGACAAAAAGGTGCATAAATATAGCAGGTGGACAATCCTCATCATCTGATGGTAAATGACCGACTCTGAATTCATAATCAGAATCAACAAAGCAGATACAACTGTGTCATTCATCAATAAGTCTATTGATAATGAAAGACAATCACTCCGCTACAACCCTGAGAACATAATGCGTCAGGGAGGAGCTGGAAACATTCTGTAAACAAAACGGACACAGGGAGTCGCTGACGACCAAAAGGCCGCCTGACAGATGTCCTGCACAGAAGACCTCCGTGCAGGGCTGTGGAACTGCAATCCCTCTAGAGAAGTGAACTTTAATATGTTCAGGAGGCTGGAGGCCAGAAAGCTGTATGCCAGAGAAATGGCCTCACATAGCCAATGTGACAACCGCTGAGAGGTCAAGGCTGACCCTGAGATTGTCCTCTGATAAGCACAAAAAGCTTATCAGAATTAAGCATTGCAGCAGTGCGTGTCACATAACACTTTAGTTCCCGCACCGGACAAGGCAATGTAGGCGTTCTTCCTCTGCACTAATGAGAGGAGGAGAACAAGGCCGTTCAGTGAATGATTTTAACCTAGAATGAACACGTCAAGCTTTTAAGGCTAAAAGCAGGGCTGGTCTAAGTTCAACTGAACTATCTTCCCCTTTAAACATTTTTTCTTCCTTTAAAGAGAAGGAGAAACAGACAAGTCATTTACTCCTTAGCCGAAGTTATAACCAGAGCTGTTTTAAGGATAACAACTTTAATTGCATCTGGTCTAAACGTGTCAAATGGATCCCTAGTTAGTGAACTCAGCACAGTAACTAGGTCCCATTGTGTGACTAAGGTGCATGAATCGGACTAAGATGACGAGCACCTTTCAGAAAACGTTTTAACAGGGGATGATTAAAACTGTTCTATCGTTGAACCCCTCGTGGCAACAAGAAATCGCTGCAGCATAAGGTATAACCGTGCTGAGGGTTAAATTTCTGACCAGCCATAACTGTAAACATGGGAAGATGGAACCCAGAGAAAATGAAGATGGGCCCAACTGACTTCCCAGGCACCAGCTGACAAGCAGCCCATTTGACGCGTAAACACTTTGCACGCGCTCACAGGGTAGTGCATAAAAACGTCTTTTAGAAAAATTCAAGACTTTCTAAACATTAACGTTAACGTCCATCTCAAATAAACATTCTGACTAGTCAACAGTAAATGTGACTGGTCGAAACTCATTCTTTGATATCTAGAATGTAATTATGGATAGTCAGACTACATGATTTTATGTTAAAAGAGCTTGCCATACAGTCCGTTCTCAGTGATGGAGAAACCGTGACCCGGAGCCAGTTGTGGTGCACTGCGTCGATTTTCTGACGTAAAAACCATCTCTGAAAAATGGTGCATGTGTAGTAAATTTAATTTCACTACTACGTGAACGACAACCGTCATTCCTGACAATCTTATTATTTATAACGCTGGAACGGACCTGTGAGGCTGACGTACTGAAGAGTGACGTCAGCTGCTCTCTCCTCTGTTCCGATAAAACAGCTGTGGAACAGAGGATCGTCCCAGTAAAAATACTTTATGGACTGGAGTAACAGAGCTGTTTTCCCAGTTTATGGCGACAAACCAAGTGGGACATTTTATTCACCAGTCTGAGCTTCCGCTTCCTCTAGGAGCAAGACGGAAGCAATTGATCCTCGAGCAGAGTAAAAAACTGAATTTTCATGCTCCTTGACGCAACGGTTAAACACCGCCCGATAACTTTCGTAGAGGTGCGGGGAGCGAGAGCGTACTGACGTCATGCAGTCGTACTGATAGCAAACCTCTTGAAAGCAAACCTGAGGAATTCCCTGTGTTTGTTTATGATTGGAATGTGGAAAAAAATGCGTCTCTGCGATCGATTGAGATGAATCCATCCCTGTGTCACGTATTTGAAAATACGTTTTATTGTCAGCATATGGAAGATACGACTCACGTGATACGTTTGTTGGAAAATGACAAATCCAGAAGCTGCCCGAGTCTGCTTGATTCTTTGGAAAACAGGAAGTATTTTGAACAGAAGCCGGTCCCGAGTGGGATTCCGGAACTGACGTATCTCGCTAACAGTTCCTTTAGTTCCCAACTGCAGCCTGTCCTCAAGATGTTTTGTCTCCAAAACTAACCTGGGCAGCGTCTCTGCAAGCTGCAGAGTATAACTGTGTCTTTACCAGTTAGAGAGCAGGTCTGAAGTCAGACTGCGCTGTAATTTAACAAACGTTCTGCTGCACCAGAGAAATAGCCTGTCCTCCACCGCCACCTAGTGGACAGAGTCCACATTGGCCCATAGGAGCTCTGAAGGGGCGTTCACCGCCCGTTGCGTCACGACCCCTGCACCGAGTCGTTTGACTCGTGCAGGTTTGACAAACGTCGCCTCGTGACAGATCGGTGGTTTTACCTGACTCCATCTGGCCTGTGGGAGGAAGAGACGAAAAAAATCCTGTCTGAAAACAACTGTTCTCAGACAGGCTCATGTGCTTTTAACAGAGAATGAGAGCAGGAACAACAATCTGTCTGACACTCTGCACTGTCTGCACGGCTCCCGCTCTGTGTGTCTGATGACGCGGTGCGAGCAGGGCGGGGCTGGAGGGTTCACAGAAGCCGTTTACGCATTGGCCAGCCCTCCCCGGCTCTCCCAGCTTCTAACCCGGGTTCGGCGTCTTCGCATTTACCTTTTCCGCCCGGGATCCACCCTTGTTCTGGAACCATGTCCACCGTGGTTCTATCGGGCCCGGCCCTGACGGACCCAGTTTCACGTCATGTACTGCTCACATTTGATTCGTTGTTTGCAGCAGGGGCGGGACTCATTCAAACAACCTCAGCGCGAGGGTTGAATTTCATTCATATTTAACTACAGAAACCCCTAAAACAATTGTTAACTGAATTAGTATTTCTGAGTTAAATTTTTGTTAATAACTGATCACAAATCAGCTTATGTTACAACGTAAATAACAACGAAGCGCGGACCCATTTCCGCCTTTCAGCGCGGCTTGAATGTCATTAAAATATAACTAATGTTGTCTAACTGTTGCGCGCAGCCAGGGTTTTAAAATATGACTAATAATCTCTAACTCCTTTGCGTATCTAGAATGTCAAGAGTGGTGATTCCTTCATAAGCAACATGAACTCCTAAAAATACAATCCGCCACTGTGGCTTACGGCGTTAATGCTGTTGTGTCTTAACCAGACGAAGCGGGTTCGCGTCCCACCTGGGACAATGTTTTTTTACACACGTAAAAAAAAATCATTGTCCCAATGTTTGAATAAAAAATACTGTTTTTCGTGACAGTTTCTTTATTATGCTCAAAACAGTACTGAAATCACACATCTGCAGCGCACTGACATGTTGTAATGGCGTCTTCTCGTGTCCTGCTGCTCGTGGTAGCTGGTGAAGCTCCAGTCTGTTCTCATGGGTGAACAGGTCCGCGGGCAGAGCGGGTCTGCCTGGGGGGGGAAACAAAATGGATGCGCAGCTGCTCGAGCGTCTCTGAGGATGAACGTAGCTGCACAAGCGCTCATAGTTGGCCCCATAATAGACCCTCTGACGTGATGGGGGTTTAATCAGTTTTTCCGCTCACACCCTCGATGAGGAGAGTTTCAGCTACTCTCTGGAGCACAGTGGTCCAAGCTGAAAAACGAGCTGAACACGCCGCGAGCACCGTGCGTGTTGATAACAGCTCCGGCCATGTCGCGCCAAAAAGCAATACACCATTAATTACAGCCGCACAAACCTGAGAGGACATGTGTGCATGTTGTCCTGAAGCCTGGTGGAGCTGCGTGCTGGCATGAAACTCACGTGAAACTCGTTTTCAACGTGTTTAAATGGTCTCAGTACAAAACCTCAGAGCTCGATGCTGACCAGCTGGGCTGCAGCGGTGTAACAGCAGAGAAGCCTGGTCCGCGTGCACCTGTGTCTTCATGATGGGAGCACAGGATGACACGGGCTAAGTCTGGATTTTTGGCGTAAGACGGAAACTGCATGCTAACGCTACGCCGCATACCCGTTTATCGACATGAGACTGAACAAGCGTACATACTGGTCCATAAAACATGCACAGAACTTTATTTACAAACAGTTAGCTAACATTACACCACGCATTCATCTATAAACACATACCTGTACAGTATTTACTGTACTGTTCGGAGTGCGTTCGTAAGTCCGAATTGTCGAAAGTCGAGGACTACCTGTATATGTGTATGTATATACAGCTAACCCCCTACCTACGACTCCATCGACCTACGGCAACCCGGACCTACGAACGTATCATATTTAATAAAAATATGAAATTATAAAAAAATAATAATAATTATGTGTGTGTTTAAAGGTATTGTGACATGATTTTGTAAATTTGAATATTTGTCAGAACATATATATCTTATATCATTGAGCTCTGGTCGTTTTTGCATAATAAATTATAAACATATTAAAATTTTATTCGAAATTATGCTAAATTTTTCTCTGGTATTTGCTGGGATACGCCCCTGAAATTCCGCGCATTTCCGCAATACGTCATCACCAGTCGTCGTCACCAGTCATCAACGTCACAACGGGCAGAAGGCAGAGCCTTGCCCGTTTATTAGGTGTGTTAACTGCTTGCCATACAGATTCATTTCCTGAAGGATCGCCTTTTATTTGTGTAACTTGAAAAATGCCGTCACGTTGTAGTGCATTTGTGTGTTCTAATATCAGCAGTGAACAAGTGAGCCTTCACAAATTTCCAAAAGATGACAAACTTTGTCAAGAATGGACCAGACAAGGACCGGTGGGTTCCAGGAGTCCTATGTCTGCAGCGACCATTTCACTGCCGATTGTTTTCAGCACCTGGTATAAAAGAATCTTTAGGATTACCAGTAAGATTCAGAAGACTTTTAAAACCGGATGCTATTCCTACTATTTTTAAAAGAAAATCTACAGAAGAAAGTCCCACAGGAGCTACCATGTCGAAACAACGCAGGGACCATCGGAAGACTGTCCAGGAGATGAGTAAGTCTTTGTGTAAACATAATCGGAGGTGTGTAGTGTTTTAGATTATAAACTATTTATTTTACGTGAGTTCATGTTGTTTTACTTTATACACTTTGAGTGTATAAAGCCAATTATCACGGCAGATTATGTTTGTTCGCTGCTAACAAGCTAGCCGAATCAGATAGCTAACACAGGCCACGTTGCTAATGATGTATTTTTAAATTATGTCTGCGCCATCAGGTAACATCTGTAGTTTCCTTCTATTCGGGGAGGGATATTAATGAGAGTTTTGGATGATTTACTGTCTTAAAATGATATATCGCTGACGCAACCGGTAATAAGCCGACATAGCAGCTAACAAACATTAGCCGAGTGCCCGGAGCAAACACGTTGCTAATGATGTATTTTTAAATTATGTCTGCCGATCAGGTAATTCTTTTTATTCGGGGAGGGATATTAATGAGAGTTTTGGATGATTTACTGTCTTAAAATGATATATCGCTGACGCAACCGGTAATAAGCCGACATAGCAGCTAACAAACATTAGCCGAGTGCCCGGAGCAAACACGTTGCTAATGATGTATTTTTAAATTATGTCTGCCGATCAGGTAATTCTTTTTATTCGGGGAGGGATATTAATGAGAGTTTTGGATGATTTACTGTCTTAAAATGATATATCGCGGACGCAACCGGTAATAAGCCGACATAGCAGCTAACAAACATTAGCCGAGTGCCCGGAGCAAACACGTTGCTAATGATGTATTTTTAAATTATGTCTGCCGATCAGGTAATTCTTTTTATTCGGGGAGGGATATTAATGAGAGTTTTGGATGATTTACTGTCTTAAAATGATATATCTCAGACGTGACCGGTGTCAGGGACTCTTGTTAGCCAAGATAGCTTCTAAAAATATTAGCCGAGAGCCCGGAGCAAACACGTTGCTATGTATGCATTTTTAAATTATGTCTGCGCCATCAGGTAACATCTGTAATTTTTTTATTCAGGGAGGGTTTATTAATGAGAGTTTTGGAAGATTTACTGTCTCAAAATGATATCTCAGACGCGATAGGACATGCTCCGCCATTATTATTTAAATGCACGTTGGAGCGTGCCTTCCCGTTGTCACGTCAAGATGATGTTTTGCG
>JBBPBX010007518.1:0-59388 GCA_038048925.1 Garcialebias charrua
ACTGACGTCGTCATTCAAAATGGCTGCCGCCACGAAGGAATTTTCAATAAAACAAGGTAAAAAACTATTATTTCTCTGCTGATAAAAAATGTATTTCTTAGCTAACGTTATATCAGAAGTGTTCCTGAGCAATCAGAGAGCAGAAGGCGGAGTTTTGAACGACGTCGACTGACGTCGTCATTCAAAATGGCTGCCGCCACGAAGGAATTTTCAATAAAACAAGGTAAACTATTATTTCTCTGCTGATAAAAAATATATTTCACCGCTGACGTTATATCAGAAGTGTTCCTGAGCTTAACAGTTCCTAAATCAATTCACGAAATGGTCAAATCTGCTGGATTTAAATAGTTTCGGTTTGACATTTTCCAAACAGCCTCGGGTGCGCTACGAAAATAAATGATAAAAAATCGAATTTTATCTCAAATGTTTCATCTAGGCCAACAGTCAGTAAATTAGAGACATATAATTACAAATGATAAAAAATCAATTTATCTCAAATGTTTCATCTAGGCCAACAGTCAGTAAATTAGAGACATATAATTACACACTGGTAGCAGAAAAAATATCCACCGAGTGGTTTCTGAGCTTTTTATCTGAATAGCCTGGACCTCGCCAGGCTAAACTAACAAAACTCCGCCTTCTGTTCTCTGATTGGTCCATTCAAAAATCTAACGGAGAAATCGCTGTCTATGGGAGAGATGCCAGACCCTAGTACAAAGCGAAGTGAAGGACATGGGTCTGGTATCAACCAGGCTACTCCTGACCTGATGTATCAAGTTTTGTTTAAAGACCGTGTAAAGTGAATTTCAACATTTTCTTCAATAAACATAAATGTCATAATTGTAATCTTGTAAATGAGTAAAAAGTCTCAAAATTGTAGCTCAATTAATTTTGGAGTTATAGAGCAAACTGTGTATGAACATTTTTCTTTTTCAGGATTTTTTAGGCGTGGTTTAAACGGGACCGCGTTTCGTCACGCGGTCCTCATTAGTATAGCCCCACCCCCTGCAGCTCCAGCCGTATAAATTCACCTCGGTGGAGCCGTTCACTCGCGAATCGCAGATAGCATCAGATAGCAATAGCATAGATATTTTGTTCATTGTTAGCTAGCTAATCAATTATGCCTCGTTCGTGCATCTTCCCTGGATGTCGCAATGGTCAGGGCACCCGTACAAATCATAACATGTTTTTATACCGCGTGGTTTTATACCGAGTATCTGTAGTGCCTGGATAGGTCAATGGATAAAGCGCTTGCCTTCCGTCCCAAACTCCACGGGTTCAATTCCCGCATGGTACAACTCTTTTTTTTTTTTTTTTTTATTCATTCCAGATTAAAAACACACAAGAAAACTATTTACAAAAACAGCGTAACTCTTGGAAAAAGTAGCTGCTGTTACAGACAGAACTCAGATAAAAACAGAGCAGGTTTACTGGATCTCTGCTGCCTGCCTCTCCACACAGTCAGCTCAGGGGGCAGGACACGAGCGCAGCTGCGCTGAAACCACGCCCACGCACTGACACGCCCCCAGCGTTCCAGGGCAAGGCAAAATCATGTTTTTTCATGATTTTTGAGACTTAATTTTATAAGGTAAACAATGTTTTTAATCAGTCAGATTTAAATGGGTGATTAATAACACATATTTATGCCATGTGACANGCCTGGATAGGTCAATGGATAAAGCGCTTGCCTTCCGTCCCAAACTCCACGGGTTCAATTCCCGCATGGTACAACTCTTTTTTTTTTTTTTATTAATTCATTCCAGATTAAAAACACACAAGAAAACTATTTACAAAAACAGCGTAACTCTTGGAAAAAGTAGCTGCTGTTACAGACAGAACTCAGATAAAAACAGAGCAGGTTTACTGGATCTCTGCTGCCTGCCTCTCCACACAGTCAGCTCAGGAGCAGGACACGAGCGCAGCTGCGCTGAAACCACGCCCACGCACTGACACGCCCCCAGCGTTCCAGGGCAAGGCAAAATCATGTTTTTTCATGATTTTTGAGACTTAATTTTATAAGGTAAACAATGTTTTTAATCAGTCAGATTTATATGGGTGATTAATAACACATATTTATGCCATGTGACAAACTTAAAACACACATTTAATTTCACTTTACACGGTCTTTAAAGATAAGTTAGAACTGAAGCTTTATTAATAGATTGAATATTCGTCAGACATCTTTTTATTCATTTAGTGATTGTTTGGGTCTGTTTGTCAAAGACTGAATTTTTAAAAATGGGGTCTAGATGATTGTACTGTTGTAAACAAAGTTTACTTAAAATAATCCCGTCAAACAGAAACTAAAGGAGTCTGGCTCCAACAAACAAAAGAACCAGCCATGGGACACTTCCCCCAAACTTATGATCCACAAAACTAAACCTGGTACCAAAACTGGAAGCAGGACTGCTAGTATCTCTCAAATCTACTAATAATTACTTTATTATGCTGAACAAAGCAACATGGCAGAAGGTTTGTAGTCAAAGGAGGAGCAGGAGCGCAAAACCAACGATCAACAACCAATATGTCGACCTTTGATCCCAGAGGGCGGAGCTTCTTTCTTTTAACGAGCTCTGGAAAGAGAGGATGTGTTAATTAAACTAACACTCGTTAAAAAAATGCACATGTTTAGAATAAGTTATATTTAGCAATTATTTTAGATGTTTCATAATTTTAATACATGGAAGTGAAGTCAGCACAATATGTTTACTTATTTTTCCACATTTATTTTGATTTTTTTTTTTCTCCCTAATTATTTTCTGTAAACTATTTTACATGTTCAAAATAAATTCAAATGTAAGACAAATGAGAAGGAAAGCTTAAAAACCTTTATTGTGGTTAAAATGGAAATGTGGTCATTTTTTATTTATTTATCATAAAAGTACAAAGAAAACATAAAAAAAAAAAAAATAACATCATAAATTTTGTTTTATAATTTTGAGTTTTACAATAAAACTGTACAGTGATCCCTCACCCATTGTGGGGGTTGCGTTCCAGAGACCCCTGCAGTACATGAAGATCCATCAAATTGGGGCGTTATATTATTACTCTGTATTTACGGCTTTATAAAGCCTTCCCACGCTCCTACAAACATTTCCCACTCTTATAAACACTCCATATGCTCTTAAACACTTTGACAATGATGAGATGAATGTACCGTACACACTATAATAAACCCGCAGTTCAGTGAAGCGATATAGCGAGGCCTGGCTGTATTGTTATTAAATTGAATCAGTGCCACAGTGACACTTGTGTTGGGCCTCAGTTCAGACTAGTTCTAACCGTGAACACTGACGTTGTGTTTCGCCCTCAGGCCGGTCTGTACCGTCTGTCCGGTGCTGATCGCACAGTCAAGGAACTGAAGGAGAAGTTCCTCCGCAGTAAAACTGTTCCAGTGCTCAGCAAAGTAGATGATATCCACGCAATCACCGGCCTCCTCAAGGACTTCCTGAGGAACCTGAAGGAGCCTCTTCTCACGTTCCGCCTGAACCGGGCCTTCATGGAGGCAGCAGGTACGTTTGTCTTGTTGTGACCGCTCTGAAGAGAGGGCTTCATAACAACATTATTAGCAAATAAATAACTTTTTTTTTTTATTACTTGAAACTTCTTAGCAGAGAACAGAAATACACCCAGCACGCTCGTTAAACACAGCTTCTTAAGTGCTCCTGGTTGTTCTGTGATTTGTTCTGAGGAGTGTAGGAAAGCCCTGGGTGGACGTTATCTGACACATCAGTAGATTGATTGTTTGTTTGTTGCTGGAGTTGGAAACATTTTCTTTTAAGAGGTTTAATAATTCTGTTCAGTGTCTTATTGCTTGGCCTGTGAGGAAACTCTCTTGTTCCTTCAGAGGTTTCAGATGAGGACAACAGCAAGGCTCTGATGTACCAAACCATCAGCGACCTGCCGCCACCCAACAGGGACACGCTGGCCTTCTTGGTGCTACACCTGAAGAGGTTGGCAGCCCCGTCTCCTCCTTTATTAACAGCTGTCCACATGTTTGGATTCACTGACATGGAGAGCCTGCATTAGTCTCACTTGTTATAACCAGTCAGCTGGGTTGAACTGATTTAAGTAAAATGTATACCGTACCGGTACATATATTTTTAATATATTTTATTTAGTTTTAAAAGAAAACACTATAGTTTTTGGAAATGTTTCATCTACACAAGTCCGACATAAATCAAGTGTATTGAAATGTTTCAGAGTTGCTGACAGTTTGGACACCAAGATGGACATCAGTAACTTGGCCCGGGTGTTCGGTCCAACTATCGTCGGTCATGCAGTTCCAAACCCAGAGCCCATGACCATCCTGCAGGACACCAAACGACAACCTTTGGTAAGTCTGAGTTCATCACTGGGGGTGGGGGGCATCTCACAACTCTTTGATTGCTGTGCAACAAATATAAAACCTTATCCATAATTACATTTCAGACCAAAGAATCTTTCATAATTAAAAAAGCTGTTTTACACTAAAGTCATAAAGTTCTCTGGGGGTGGATGTTCATGTTAAAGGTTTCATAGCTGCTTTTTTCTTTTCCCTCCACTTTTTGGTCGCATCATAATGTGGGATCATGTTGTTTTGTTGTGCCTCCAAAGCATTAAAATTAACGTACCGCCTCTAGTTTTATTTCTCTTTTTAATTTATGCATTTTATTGACATTCATCAGTGCTGGGCAGCGCAAATCCAAAAATTTGTTCCGCTATTTCTAAAGCACTAATTAATTTATTTAGGTCCACAATTTCAAAAGCACTAATGTCTTATGAAAATTAGGGGAAGCTAATTCTAAACCGCTAATTAAATTCAACAATTGCTAGCCAACAAGTTATGCAATATTTGCACTAGACTGCCAACTAGCGGTGCATGAACTGTTATACACCTTTATCCTACCTCTTACGTCACAGCAGCAGCTTCCCATTAACTCCTCCTGACCCACCTGGATATTTACAGTCCTGGACAGAAGAAACATCACAGTTGGCAAAAAGAGCAACAAACATAAAAAAAAAAACTTTACATGTATTAACAGCTGCACGTACAAATTATATTCTTCATTACACATGCACATACTTTGTATTTATTTTTTTAGATTATCCTATATCTGTTAAGCACCTTGGTCAATGCAAGGCATTGCAGGAAGGTGCTATACAAATAAAGTTTATTACATTATTATTATTATAACTTCAATTCAAAGACCACATCAACAGTACAGGTAAAATTAAAGTTAGAGATCAAGTTTTTAAGTGCACTTCCAAGTTGTATCCAAGTTTAATTCATATAAGAGTCGATTAAGCTTAATTTACTTCAATATTGTTTCAAAAAACAAATAGTAAATTCTTTTTTGTTGCGCAACCGAAAAATAAATTAAACCAATTCCAAAATTCTATAGGCAGTCAACAGATTTAAAGACCGTGTAAAGTGAAATTAAATGTGTGTTTTTAGTTTGTCACATGGCATAAATATGTGTTATTAATCACCCATTTAAATCTGACTGATTAAAAACATTGTTTACCTTATAAAATTAAGTCTCAAAAATCATGAAAAAACCTTATTTTCTCTTGGTCTGGAACGCTAGGGGCGTGTCAGTGCGTGGGCGTGGTTTCAGGCAGCTGCGCTGGTCCTGCTCGTGTCCCACAGTGGAGAGGCACTGAGGCAGACAGCAGAGCCAGTAAACCTGCTCTGTTTTTATCCGAGTTCTGTCTGTAACAGCAGCTACTTTTTCCAAGAGTTACGCTGTTTTTGTAAATAGTTTTCTTGTGTGTTTTTAATCTGGAATGAATTTAAAAAAAAAAAAAAAAGAGTTGCACCATGCGGGATTTGAACCCGTGGGCTTTGGGACGGAAGGCAAGCGCTCTAACCATTGTCCCAACCAGGCATTACAGATACTCAGCATAAAACGACGCAGTATAAAAACATGTTATGATTTGTACGGGTGCCCTGACCATTGCGACATCCAGGGAAGATGCACGAACGAGGCATAATTGATTAGCTAGCTAACAATGAACAAAATATCTATGCTATTGCTATCTGATGCTGTCTGCGATTCGCGAGTGAACGGCTCCACCGAGGCGAATTTATACGGCTGGAGCTGCAGGGGGTGGGGGCTCTACTAATGAGGACCGCGTGACGAAACGCGGTCACGTTTAAAACACGCCTAAAAAATCCTGAACCAGAAATATGTTTATACACAGTTTGCTCTATAACTCCAAAATTAATTGAGCTACAATTTTGAGACTTTTTACTCATTTACAAGATTACAATTATCACATTTATAATGTTTATTTAAGAAAATGTTGAAATTCACTTTACACGGTCTTTAATGAAAAGTAACTAAAATGATCCCTAAAAGGATGAAATTACAAAAATCAAAGGATTTATTTAATACTTTACGTGTATATATATTCTATTCGGCCAGGAAATTAACAAAATGAGAATGATCTTTTAATCCCTAAGACCACTTTTAAATCTCAAATACACGGGCGTGTCGCCACCGCATTTCTACATAAAAGGAACCCAAATAAATAAAACTAACGACTCACCGTCGAGTGGTGGACACAAAACACACAATAAAATCCTCCGAACGCATTAATTTGGCTTGAAACAGCGGGGTTCTCTGCGGATTTATGAAGAAACCGAGCGCAAACAGCTAGCCATAAATGTTAGCACCCGAGTTCACCTCTGACCTGGAAGATGTCAAGATGGAATAGTCCATTTTTAGTAGGGGGATACAGAAATCGACCGGTTTTTGTATTGCGTTTTTAATGATCGTTTTCATCGTAACTATAATTATTTTTATGTTAAATGTACATTAACAAGCATGAGCAATGTTAGTGATGTAGGTGACTGGCCGGGGCGGGGCCCCTGCTGATTGGGAGCCCCAAGCAACGGCATCATTTGCCTACATGGTAGATCCGTGTCTGTTCTCCCCTCTGCTCCCCCTCCAACCCTCCCTCCTCTCTGCTCTTTACGGTGAGGGAGGGGAAAAAGGCAAAACAAGCAGCTACGGAGCCAGCATAAGAGCCTGTAAATAAGTTTATTCGTTTTTACTGATAGATAATTAGTTATTAGCGGTACTGCATTTTAAATAAAAATAGCACAAATCCGCTTATGAATTATAAAAGTTAGTCACTCCGCTGTTACGCTGACAAAAACGTTAGGTCCGCTGTAAGCGGATTAGCGCATTAGCGGTCCCTAGCGTTCATATGCCCACCTTTGACATTCATAGACATACAGTATTTAATGTACATCCACTTTAGTTATTAGTAAAATATCAATTTAAATGTCTGGTTTTTTTACATAAGAAAAATTGGGAACACAGCATAAATAATAACAAAGGGAGTGAAAGTGTTTTTTGTTATAATCAATGTATCATTCAGAAATTTCTAGGTCTGGATCTGGTCTGTGATTTTATATAAACCATTTCTTCTAGTGTAAAGTCAAACGGTCCTTTTTGTCGTTTACTTCTGCCGTTATTCTCTCCATCCTGTATACGTCCGTTGTGATGTTCATCCTTACAGTGTTTCCCCTACCATTATAAAAGTGGGGTGCCCCACCCCGGCAACAGAACTAAGCACCCTGCCTACCAAACCGAACCCCCACCCGGCACTGACATGGCACTGAGAGAGCAGCGTGAAACACAGGCTCTCTAGCTAAAAAGCTAAAGGCAGCGCTCATGTTTCCTCTTCTCTCAAGCTGAACACCCCTCCCACACACACACACACAAAAACATTTGTATAAACTGCGCACAACTCCAGCTAAAAAGCTAAAGGCGCCTCTTCCCTCATGCTGAACGCCCCCCGCTCAAAATATTTGTGTATCTTAGACCATCCTTAAGGCATGAGTCCAAAAAAACAAAACTTTACTTTCTTGAGGCAGTGGACATCAAATAGTATCTTGTATTGCCTTGTGTATCTTCTTCCAGTAAGCTTTAATTACTTGACGGTCCCAAAAAATATGGTAATGATGTGCACTTTTATTTCCAGTTTCTCCATCAAGCTGGAGAGTTACCATTTATAGTGTGATTTTGGTAAGGTGTAATAAAATATCTTCTCAAACTACCACTTTTTTCAGATTCACTGAATCTGGACTCGGATCCGTCACAATAAAAGTTGTCGTGCACTTTAGAGTTTACTGTGTTGGACTGAAACTTTGACGTTGCTCACTCGATGGTCCTCTCGTTAGCAGCAGCAGCTGACGACCCCTGACCTTTTTTACCGTTTCCTTCCGTTAGTGGAGCAGATACGTGAAATAATCTTTCAAACGTGGATGTAAGGAGTGGGGGTTACTGTGAGGACATTTTTTCATGCGCCTGTCTAAAGACAGGTGTGTTGTCTCTATCTGTAAACTTTCTCGTGTCCCACCACAACTTCTGATCATTTAACGAAACTTGATGCGTACCGGGTGTGCATCATCACTAGACAAAGTGTCACTTTCACTTTTAATCACCACGGCTTCGGGGTCAAAGTTAAAACAAGTAGGCCTGTCGCAATAAACAAATCAATTAATCGCATGATAAATGAAAATTATCAACCTCATTTTCATTTATCGGCTTTATCGCTTCTTCATTTCTCTCTCTTTCTGAAGACATTGGATGACAAAAGGTTGATCATGTGAGCAGCTGGTTTCAGGCTGTCATCAGCCAACTGGTCATCAGCCAACTGGTTGTGTAACACTGTGAGAGGGTGCTATTTATAAGACTGAGCTGAATACAGCAACTCAGATTGAGGAAGTCTTTCGGACGAAAGACGAAACGTTTCTACATTTTTTTTTTGCTTTGTTTTGTTTTATTTTTTGAATGTCCAGAGGACCAGACTTAGCTTTTTTAGATTAAACTCTAGTGCTCTTCACTGACCTCTACTTTTCTCTTTAAAATCTGCTTTAATCATCCAAAATCATGTTTTTGGATCGTTAAAAGCAGCTAAGCTGAGAAGCTAAGCTAACAGGCTAAACTCTGTGAAAAAACCTCCATCTTGTTGAAGCTTCAAAATTCACGGTTGAAAAAAGTTTTTCTCTGCAAAAAGAAGCTGAGAACTTTATGCTGGTGAAGATTCTCAGTCGTCCAGGACATGATGAAATCAAAAAAGGCGTTCAATACAGGATCAACTGGACTTTATTTGTTGCAGAAAACTTTTCGACTTCTGTCCAGAAGTCTTTTTCAATTCGCTTGTTCACTGATTTTTTTTAATTAAAAGCTTTGTGTGAAAAATGCTATGCTAAAGAGCTCAAACCACACCGAGCGTCCGCCATTTTGAGAACCGAAGAGAGACAGCCCATGTCACGTCAAGGGGCCTCCCTTTCATTTTTCTGAGACATGCTTCTCACCCCCTCACTATCCATCCTTCAGTTCAGTCTTATACTGCCGTCCAGTGCTCAAAAAAAGTACTACATGTAAAACAAATTAACGAACATTTTTCTTGAATTTGACAATAATTACTAATTATAGTCAAAATTCAAACAATATTATCGTTTATCCCAATAATTTCTGAGACAATTAATCAGCCAGCAAAATTTGTTATCGTGACAGGCCTATAAACAAGGTCCTTGTCTCGTCCATAACTTCTGATCTGCTCAAGATTATGTAACGAAACCTTACACACATTCGTGCCTCCACTAGACAGCATGTTGTGTAACTTTTCATCACCCAACTCTAAGGTCAAGGTCAAGGGTTGAACAGGATCTGTTCAGGCTGTTGCTATAGAAACTATCAAATAATGTGGGGGTATGGGTATAATGTGCCATGCGCAATGTTAGAAAATCAAATTAGCCCCTCAAAATTTCAAAATGGCTGCCATTTTTCAAGAAAGCTGACAACACAGATATATTTTCAAATAGCATTTCTGTATTTTGAATTTTATTAGATAATTATTAATTAATAATCATTAAACAATAATTAATGTTTTATGGTAGGAAAATGTATAGCACAAGTTAAATTACTAATATGATTACTGTATGGAATTTAAAACTCATAATGGCCACCATATTTAAGTTGGCTGACCAAAGTTTTATTTCAAATGGTACTCTGACATCTTGATAATTATGGGGTACAGTACCGGTACTGCAAACATTTTGATTTATGGTAGAAAATGGTGGGAAAATGCTATATTACTAATTGCTAAATTTTATGAAACTAAAAAATCCAAATGGCAAAAAACGTCTTTAAAGGGATTGTGACATGATTTTGTAAATTTGAATATTTGTCAGAACATATATATCTTATATCATTGAGCTCTGGTCGTTTTTGCATAATAAATTATAAATATATTAAATTTTTATTCCAAGTTATGGTAGTCATTTCTCTGGGACACGCCCCTAAAATTCCGTGCATTCCGCAAAACCGTCATTTGACGTACACGTGGGGAGCCGCTGCTCAACGCGCATGTAAATAATAATGGCGGAGCATGTCGACTCAGACGAGTGCAGCATTTCTAGTGTTGATCTAAGCGATTTGTCTTCAGTTTTGGAAGGTCAATATAAGCAGTAGAAGTTTTAATCTTGCTCAAATCATTTTATTGTATACTCTATTAATGGAAAACTTATTAACTTTTACGATTCAGCTTTAAAAAAACGTGCAGGGAGCTTCGTGGCTTTGAGCATGTCCGATTGCGTTTGAGATCTATCATTTTAAGACAGTAAATCATCCAAAACTCTCATTAATAGACTCTCCCCAAATAAAAACAAACAGATCGTACCTGATTGCGCCGACATAATTTAAAAATACCTAAATAGCACCCGTGTTGACTCGGGAGCTATGCTAATGTCTGTTAGCAAGCAGATGTCGGCAGATAGACCTCACGTCTGACATATATCTTTTTTAAACAGTAAATCATCCAAAACTCTCATTAATAGACTCTCCCCAAATAAAAACAAACAACAGCTCGTACCTGATAGGCAGTAAGATGGTCGCTGCAGACATAGGACTCTCAGTAGGAACCCATCGGTCACAAGTTCTCTGTACTTCCATTCTAGGCAAAGTTTCTCATCTTTTGGGAATTTGTGAAGGCTCACTTGTTCACTGCTGATATTAGAACACCCAAATGCGCTACAACGTGACAGCATTTTTCAAGTTACACCAAAAAAAAAGAGTCGATCTTTCACCAAACAAAGGGGCAAGCCAGGCTCCGCCTTATGCCCAGTGCCCACGTGTACGTCACATGAAGATTTGCATTAATTCACGGGGCGTGTCCCAGAGAATTTATGGTAAAAAATTACCATAAATTGGAATGAAATTTTAATATATTTATAATTTATTATGCAAAAACGACCAGAGCTCAATGATATAAGATATATATGTTCTGACAAATATTCAAATTTACAAAATCATGTCACAATACCTTTAACTTGCACGTTGGCGTCCATCTTGAACTTTAAATTAATGTCAAAGGAAAGTATGCGAAGTTTGATTCTTTCATCCAGATTTGAAAGATGCTGAGGTTGATCATTTATGATGAAAATATTTCCAAACACGAGTCTCAGAGGAGTTTCGTGTCAGTCTGCAGGCCGTAACTAGTCAGTGTTGCACGTCAGTTCTGCCTTTTGCTTCAACAGGACATTACAAACATAAAAAAATAATCAAGTTTTGAATGTGTTCAGATACCTGCACCCCCTTTGAGACACCTCACAGGTTTTAAAGATCTCAGAAAGGCTTTGCTGCACCTGTTGTCATTACCGTAGACATGTTAGTGAGAAGAAGTGGTGCCAGTTTTCCAGGAGCAGTTAGATGATCATGGCCCATCTTCAGATAGTTATGTCTCCTAGCTGTGCTCTGGTGTTACATTAATAATTAGGAGTCAGAAATGTGTCTTTTTTCCTGCAGAAGCTGAATTTACAACTGGTCCACTGTCACTTTTACCAGTTCCTGTGGAAAATACAGCGCATGCATGATCAAATATAGAGTTCTTCCGGGGGAATCCAGACTTCTCTATCTTGCAATGCATTCTGAGATTTCATCCCAATAAAAACATTCCTACATCTTTATTTTAGTGCTGTGTGTTGTCATCACTGTATGTTTCTATACGATGACATCAGTTCTCTTCATTTAACCCATCACACCTGGGATACACCCAGGTGGAGCAGTGGGCAGCTGTGTGAGCACCTGGGGAGCAGTTGGGGATTGGGTGTCTTGTTCACGGATATCATGACATGAGGGCATGGCAGGGAATTGAACCTGTGACTTTCTGGTCTCAAGTCGGCTGCCCTACCTCTACATCTTTTTCTTCTTTCGGCTTCTCCCTTCGTCAGGAGTCGCCACAGCGAGCTAGTTGCACAAAGACTTGGCGTTTTACGCCGGATGTCCTTCCTGACACAACTACAGACCACCGAGCTACCACAGCCCTCTGTGTGGAGCAGAGAGCTGATATCTAGGGTTCCCGGGGGAGCAGATGGTGTGGGTTAAGGGCCTTGCTCAAGGGCCCAGGGTGGGGCAGATGAGGGTGGAGACAGGTGAGACTGCTTCACTTTTCCCACCCACATTTTTGATGTTCTCGGTACCGGGGCTTGAACCGGCGATCTTCCGATCACAAGTTCACCTTCTTAACCTCTGCGCCACCACCCCCACACAGCCCCTAAATACTTTGATTTTAAATAATTAAAGTGATTTACATTTATAATATATGATTTTAATAAAGGATAAAATGATTATTGAGTTTTTATATACAGTACAGTATGGTGTTTTTAAAGACAGGGAAATAACTGTATTAGGAAGAAATAAATGATTTCACATTATTTATTCAAAAACATTTGTTTAAAAAATGTTGATGGGTTTTAATATTCAGTGTTTGCCAGAGGTGATCAATTAAACAGTTTGAACCGTCTTCATATAAAATGAAATCTTTACAGTTCATTGAAGTGCTTCAGATGAATGTGGTTCATTTAGTTTAGAAGGTCCATCAGATGGATCATGGTGAAACACTAAAACAAAGTGATCTTTCTGGAGCTCTTTAAAGTTTCATGAGCTTGTTTTGTGTCCAGGTGGTGGCAGGTCTGCTGGCTCTGCCGGTGTCGTTCTGGGACCAGTACGTGCGAGCAGAGAACTTGGACCATTTGATCATTGAGAATGCAAACTGCTACGCCACCCCCGAGAGAAGTAAATCCACTTTTCCTTTTCTCACACACCATGGAAACACAGTAATGTTTCTTCATGTCTCTGTCTGTTAGCAAAATCTCTTGAAGAAGTAGATGAATATTTATATTTATAACCTCGTTAGTATTTTGTCCAGACAAAGACTAGCCCTGCTTTAAAGATCAGTGTACAAACAGAAGGGAACCCTCTCAGGTTTGACTCAGTGAAGACGTTCTTGTTTAATGTTGCAGTGACGCTGCTGGGACCTCTGACTACTCCGGAGTTAAACAAGACCCCTTCCTCCAGCTCCCTGTCCCAGCGCATGAAGTCCACCCTGACACCGAGGTGAACACACACACACCTCGTCACTTTAACCCCGCGGCTGCACTCACTCGCTCAATCCTTTGTTTTCTGTCACAGGTTTGGAAGCAAGAGCAAGTCAGCTGTGGGATTTGCTCATCAAGGGAAGTTCTTTTCTTCACCACTCCTGAAATAACACGGAGCAGCTACACCTTTCCTTTACCTGCAATATTTAGACAATAAAGATATTCCTCTGTTATATATGACTCAACAAAAGATGGATTGTGATGGTTGAAAATGTGTTTTTTCAACCAAATGGTAAGTTTAGCTTTTTGTGCAGCTCTTTGAGTCTTTAGTCGATGATTTTTGCTCAATGTGTCGCTCTGATTTCAGATAACACGAGTCTGTCGTGTTTTTAAAGAATTACAGATGTGTAGTGTTCGGCTTTGTCCTGCTCATTTGGTTTCACTTCTTCAGCTCGTGTCACACTAGTTGAAGAAGGATTGGCATTTCATTCTAGAGTGTAATTTCTTGTTTTTTATGCTTGTATTTTACTTTTTTACTGCATTTGATTGGGATTGTCTTCATTAGCCAGTGGTTTGTGCTTAAAGTCACTCTTTTCTTGTTTTACCTCGACTACACAATGATCATTACAAGATCTCCAGACAGGCCTTTTTATAGACAAGCTCTTTGTTTACTTCGTGAATATCTGGCATAAAAGCTACAAAGTTGTTGAGCCAGTCACGATCAGGGGCTTTAATGTCTGCTGTCATCTCGTTTCCTCCTCTGGTTCATTCTGTAGGAGGTCTTTGATGAGCAGACCCTTAAAAAAGACTTATTTACATTTGCCAGGTAGTTACTGTGGCATTATCTATTATTAACTCATTTTGTACACAAACGTGCTCTCCCAAAACTTATGTAACTTATAAAATACATTTCTACCATCCACAGCTGTGTCTTCTCAGTTTTGTTTATTTACCGGTATCTGGATCTCCTTTAGCCATTGCCGTAACAAAGGCTACTCTTCCTGGGGTCCACATCATACAAAAACATGTATTACAAAGACAGTTACACACTTAATATAACATTGGTAACATAGCATAATGTGATGATTAATTCTTAATTGTATCATTATAACACTTTATATAATAAAATAATTTAGCAGGGCTCTTTTAAAAGCTGTAGCAGTTGTTACATGTAACAGATGATGAAGGAAGAGAGTTCCAGGTTTTCATTCCTCTAAAAATATTTTGTCCAGCGTTCCTGTTGCATGGTGGAAAACATCCTTTTAAAGCTTGTCTTGTATTAAAATTATGTAAAGTTTGGCTAAATAAAATTCACTTATATAAAACATTTGGTATCTTCGATACCAGAATGTAAAAAAAAAAAGGCAATTTCAACCTTATTTTTAACCAAAAGTCAGCATAATGCTTTGTGCACACCGATTATATTTGTATATATGGAACAATTGAGTGCAATATGAGTTGCTCTGTTTTGGACTAGTTTGTTTAAGTATTTTTCTGACGCACTGGACCACACCATCGGACAGCACTGCACACAAGACAACTGTTAATAATTTGAGGTATTAATTTGAATGGTTTTTAATGTAAACATCTTTTTATAACGGCTAGTTGTCTTCCATCACTGCAACAGTGTGTTCAATCTGCTGAGACCTGCTGAGTTTATTATTACCATATATATAAAAAAAGGTTCTGTTTTTTTTAATTATCGGAATAATCAAAGGTATAGCTAAATTTGTTGTTTTAGCTGAGTCATTTACTTTCTTTGCTACATAATGCGTGGCATTTTATCTTAAAACGTTGCCATTTGTTGAATCTGTCTTTTAGCTAAATATCTTATGAAACACTGATCAGATTTTAATGAATCAGGACGTAATCACTGGATGCATCTACAACAGGTTTCATTTAGTGAATTCAAGATGGCTGCCAGTAAAATGTCAGGTTTACTGACAAGAGCTAAACTGACGTGGTAGTAGCTGAGAGTCACACACAAACATGTACTGAGTGTCAAAGTGTATGATATTTGTAAGCAGTCCTGAATCTCGAGCTATTTTTTTATTAGTGTGTATTTTTTTATTTCCCTTAGGGTTTGGAAAACTTCAAGCCTAAAAAGAAATTATAATAAATATTTTATTCAAAGTACGGTACTAGCTTAAAATCCAGTTCCACTGAATAAGAACTCTAACTGGTCAACAACTTCAACCAGGTTATATATATTTAAAATCTAAATTATTAGGAGGAAAAACTTCAATACGTTGAGTTGTAACTGCTTTTCCATATTGAAAATGTCTTGGGGCACCTCTGGATGAGTGATGTATTTTCCACTGTGACATCATCGCCGTCACTCATACCTTTTTAAAACCAGCTCCTTCAGGCACTTCCCTCACCTGATCAACAGTTTGAACTTCTGTTGGACGACTGAAAGTCGTGCGACTGTGAATGCAGGGGTGTAAAGTAAATTACAGCTGGAGAATATTCAAAATATTTCCAGTTTTATTGTGATTGCATCAGACGGTGATAAATGTTCAAACAATATCAAAATGTGGGCCACGGCCAGAGAAGAGGAGTGTTCCTGATGTAGTCCTGGAAGGCTGACTCCGACCCCCACTTCTTCATGGCCTGCTTCTCCAGGATGGGGATCCCGCTGACGTAACGCAACAGGAACCAAACGAACAGCGGCGACACCACGCTAAGATACTGGGGGCCCTGCATCACCGACGAGGCCGACAGCCAGAGACCCGACCACTGCAGGATCTCTCCAAAGTAGTTGGGATGTCTGCTGTAGGCCCACAGCCCGCTCTGGATGAATCTCCCCTGGAGGCGTGAAAGTCGAGGTTATTACACCAAATGATCGAGGCATGAACAGGAAGGTCCGATAACTTACAGCGTTCTCCGGATCCCTTTTGAAGAGCCACTTCTGCTGGTCTGCAATAGTCTGGATAGCGAAGCCGAAGCCCCAAACAGTCCAGCCGATGTGGTCCCTGGCCCCCAGAGGCACATTACGCCTCTCGGTGTTCAGCAGGAGGGTGGGCAGGAGGGTTATAAATATCCACACAGCTGAGAGAAACAAGAAAAATGACTCGGGCTCATCCTGCTCAACTTTATTCCTTCCATAAAACAAATGAATTTAAGTGGATGTAGCCGGCAGCCCTCGCCTTGAATAAATGCATGAGAAGAGCTGGAAACTAGACAATGATTGATGAAAGGCACCCCCCCATGCTGCAACTGGTGCTGAGCTGGTAGAGAGGAAGGAGTTAATCTTTCCAAGTACCTTGAACTGTCCAGTATACAAAGAAAGTCCCTGGGCTGTCTCTGACTTTGTTGAACCTGCGATCGTGACCGTCCTTCAAGATCCGCAGGAAAAGGAATGTCCCCAGTCTGAGGAGAGGACGTATTTAACATCCATTCACATTAACCAAGACATTATTCATTAACTTAGACCGACCCGACGTCAAACTTTTACATCCACTCCTTCCTCCACTGACCTCTCCTGCCTTGGCTTTACGACAGTTGAGGTCAGAGCTGCCCCGCTTACCTGAGCCCCCACGCTGTCACCAGCCCGGCCTGGACCTTCTGACGGGCATGACTAGCTCCGCCCCAGATACGACTCAGGTGTGTAAGGAGTATAAATGTGCCAGAACCTGCCAACAGAGAGAGGCAGGTACGTTGGACGTTGGCATGGCGGATCGCTCCACTTGTTTCAAAGCAAGGCGTGTCCGATAAATCTTTTACCCGGAGTTCTGCAGATGACTGGTTCCAAAGGTCAAGGGTAAAAAATACACAGAAGCAGTGAGGAGAGAGAAGACGGAGTAAAGAAAAGCTGAGGTGGATCATTGGTGAAATAATTCATATACTGTCACTTGTATCAACAGGTAAGCGATCGAAAACTGATTTGAAAGTTTTGAGACGTGGATTTGGAAACCTCGAACGCCCTCGTTGACTTTGTGCTTGGTGTTTTTATGAGTTGCAACAACTGTTTATTGATTTTAAACCCATTTAAAGTGCAGAACAAGTGAAGCGATTGTACTGCAGATACAAAGTGAATTTAAAATACATTTGCTAGAATATTCTTGATTAGGTGATTAATAGTTTGTTGCACAAGATGTGGGAGCATGGTAAAAACGCTGGTATTCTTCAAAACCCCAGATCCTCAGCATTCCATGGGAGGAAACAAAGAACATCCCATGAGAGGAAACAAATAAACAGTAATAATTATTAATATTATTATGTAATAGAAGTTTGAAATACTGTAATGACATTAATGCAGGTCACATGCTGTCAATCTAACTTGGCTTCATGAATACACTGACATTTTTATGTTATTAGAAATACTTAAAAAAGTAATTATATTTTGTGAACATTGTGACTGGGGCCCACAAAAAGCCCCCTTTAAATTTATTGAGGGGCCCTGGAATCGTTATGTGCGGCCCTGCTGATTCTCGCTTCACAACAAACCCGTTTTACATAACAATATTTTTTACAATGATTAGTTGTTGTTGTGCATAAAACGCGCTTTTAAATGAATACCTTCTAAATAAAACTTATTTTCTTGCCAAAAATCTCGCGAACGAATATTTGCACCAACAGGAAGCTGCAGTGTTAAAGTGTTTGTGTTACCTGCTAAATCATAAAACTTCTCGGTTCTGAAAGCTGCAGCCAGGGCCCAGCAGAACCACTGGACCCCCAGGTCTGTGGCGGCACACCTCACCAGTATGCCCAGCATGGTCTGCTCCAGTTCGGTCCGTGGTTAGTGAGGAAAACTCCTTCCACACAAGAAACACTCGTTACGAAAATACCGGAAGTGAGCGTCAACACGGAACTCTGGGTATTGTAGTTTAAACGGGTTCAGCGCATTTCTGAGGTTTATGTTCTGTTTTTTTTTTTTTTTATCAAAAGGACTGTTCATCCAGATGTTTTAATATATTTTGTTATTAATCACAAAATATTTAAGCATTACTGAGCAAAAAATAAATAAATAGTGAGCCACCCGGTCATTCATACAGGTTTTCTTTTCCAATGAGTCATTGAAACTTTCTTGTATAATTTTAAAGTCTTCAGATATATATTTTAAAGTTCTCATTTGAACTCTTTGACTTATTTTATATTTCATTAATTTTTCCGTTCAGTCCATCCATTCTAAATTGAAGGATTTATTGTTTGTATCAATTAATAACTTTATTATCCAGCATGGAAAATGCAATGTACTGAGTTTATTAGATTAATTGAGATGAAAATGCCTAATTTAATTTGTTGATTTTTAATGAAAATGTCTTAAATGTCTTAATTTAATTATGTATATTGACGTTTTGTTAGAAGAGGCGGTAAAATATAGAGACTGTTGTTCTGGAAACTGAATCAGGAAAAACAACTGAATTATTTTGACAAAGCTAATAAATGGACCCACATGTTCTCAGCTTCGGGGTTTCATGTGTGACTGATGGATATTCTCCTTTACTTCTGTTTCCTCTCAGAAATAAGCACGGTATAAACATGGCAGAGAGCACGAGTCCTAAAGGCACCTCTGGTGACTTTGCTAAAAAGGTCCAAAGACAGCTGAGCAGAAGCAAAGAAAAGGTACGCACCTGCGAGTTCCAACTTTATGTCAAAGAAAGACATTTTAAAATGAAGTTGTGTGTGTGTGTTTGAAGGTTTTGCAAAAGCTTGGAAAGACGCTGGAGACCAGAGATGACCAGTTTGACCAGTGCCTCCAAACCTTCATCGACCAGCAGGTGATCGTTGCTGCCACAGTGAAGAAAAATAATCAGAGCAAATTTAGGTTTCAAACCTTCTGCTGCTGTCTGAGCACGCTCTGCTTCATATGTGAACTCTGGGATGATTTACCGTACTTTCCGCCCGATAAGTCACACCGCCCTATAAGTCGCATGAGTCCAATTATGTCCAATAACATGGAAAAATCCATAAATATGTCGCTTCGCCTTATAAGTCGCATCTATTATGCGTCACCGCTGACGCGTCACGTATGTTACGCATCAGCGGTGACAACCTGGAAATGGCCACAGGAGCGTGCACGGTAGGACTTTAACAAGATTAACACTTAAAAACAATTATTTGTTTGCTGAAAATTATAGCAAAGGTGTGTCTGAACTGAACTTTTCCTTAATAAATGCACGTACCGGTCAAATCAGCTGAATAGCCTATATGCCACGGGCTTCCGTTCCAGCACCTCCGCAGTCATTACACAGACGGCGCACTTCCGGTTAGCGGGAAAGACACGAACATAAATGTCTAAATACAATTAATAAAACATCAGCATACACACCAATAACAACTCTATACACATATAAAACCATATAAAATTATGGCGACGTTCCCCCTACGGATAGCCGCGATAAATGTTCGCCGAAACCCCCCCGCGGAACAGCTGTTCCCACCGGTGGGCGGACACAACGGTACTCACGTGTAGTGCCGGTAGCGCGCGGCTGCTTCCCGTTTCGGGTCGTTGTCATGGTTTGCTACTAGAATCCTTTAAAAATTACCGTAATGTTCAAATCAGCTGGATTTAAATTGTTTCGCTTTGACGGTTTTTGAAATGGTCGCACGCTGCGAAAATAAATTATAAATAAATCGAATTTTCACTCAAACATCTCCTAAAGATAACTTTTTGTAAATGTCCATCCAGTGATTACTTTCTTTAAGTTTCATCAAAATCTGTCGTGTGGTTCTTGAGCTATTTTGCTAACAGTCAAACACTGAGCTAACAGTTCAGAGCTCCAGAGAGCAGGAGGCCGTGCTGCGACAGAGTGAGTCCGAGCAGAGGAGGCTGCTGTCGGACACATGAGCTGGGAACGCTCGGTGGACCCTAGCAGCCGAAAGTGGTACTGCTCCATGCTTTTTGTCAGAATGAATGGAAACTGTCATATCTCAGCCAAAAATTTGTCTAAAAATATGGGAAAAAGTCCTTAAATACTGTATGTCGCTTCGCCCTATAAGTCGCAGGACATGATAATCAGTTAAAAAACTGTGACTTATAGGCCGGAAAATACGGTACTCATTAAAACAGTGGCTCAAACATCATACAAGTGTAAGATGGTGAGATGTGGAAGTCTTGTGTTTACAGACCGATGGCAACCGAATGTACAAGGACCTGAGGAACTACATCACTGCAGTGAGAGGTAAAACAAGTTCTCCACCTGTAGAGCTGTAGATGTGTGTAGATGTGTGTAGATGTGTGTCCTCTGGAGGGCTCAAACAGGACATTGTGTTGCTTCTTTGCAGACATGCGTGAAGCTTCAAGACGCCTTTCTCAGTCTCTGTTTGATGTTTACGAAAGCAACTGGGCCGGCGAGGAAGATCTGGGAGCCATCGTAGAGGTTAGACTGAACGACAGCAGAACGATGAGGCAACACAAACCCTGGTGTCTACACAACTCATGATTTATGGATGTTTTAATGAAGGGGGAGGACCTGCTGTGGAACGACTTCGAGGTCAAGCTGATAGACCAGGCCGTCCGCACCATAGAGTCCTACGTGGGCCAGTTCCCAGACATGAGGGTGAGGCCGCAAGGAAGCAAACAGAGTTAAACATGCAGGAGGGGGGAGCCTGAGAGAAAACACACAGCGTGAAGCAAACACACACTTGTAGTCCAAACACTCACAGTCAGATCATCTGAGTGTTTGTTCATCTGCAGGAGAAAATTGCCAAGAGGGGAAGAAAACTGGTCGACTACGACTCGTGTCTTCACCATCTGGAGGCTCAGCAGTCGTCAAAGAAGAGGGATGACATCAAGATCAACAAGGTGGGATCTGCTCCACGTTGTGTACTCGTGATCTGCTCCACGTTGTGTACTCGTGATCTGCTCCACGTTGTGTACTCGTGATCTGCTCCACGTTGTGTACTCGTGATCTGCTTCACGTTGTGTACTCGTGATCTGCTTCACGTTGTGTACTCGTGATCTGCTCCACGTTGTGTACTCGTGATCTGCTCCACGTTGTGTACTCGTGATCTGCTTCACGTTGTGTACTCGTGATCTGCTCCACGTTGTGTACTCGTGATCTGCTCCACGTTGTGTACTCGTGATCTGCTTCACGTTGTGTACTCGTGATCTGCTCCACGTTGTGTACTCGTGATCTGCTCCACGTTGTGTACTCGTGATCTGCTCCACGTTGTGTACTCGTGATCTGCTCCACGTTGTGTACTCGTGATCTGCTCCACGTTGTGTACTCGTGATCTGCTCCACGTTGTGTACTCGTGATCTGCTCACGTTGTGTACTCGTGATCTGCTCCACGTTGTGTACTCGTGATCTGCTCCACGTTGTGTACTCGTGATCTGCTCCACGTTGTGTACTCGTGATCTGCTCCACGTTGTGTACTCGTGATCTGCTCCACGTTGTGTACTCGTGATCTGCTCCACGTTGTGTACTCGTGATCTGCTCCACGTTGTGTACTCGTGATCTGCTCCACGTTGTGTACTCGTGATCTGCTCCACGTTGTGTACTCGTGATCTGCTCCACGTTGTGTACTCGTGATCTGCTCCACGTTGTGTACTCGTGATCTGCTCCACGTTGTGTACTCGTGATCTGCTCCACGTTGTGTACTCGTGATCTGCTCCACGTTGTGTACTCGTGATCTGCTCCACGTTGTGTACTCGTGATCTGCTTCACGTTGTGTACTCGTGATCTGCTCCACGTTGTGTACTCGTGATCTGCTCCACGTTGTGTACTCGTGATCTGCTCCACGTTGTGTACTCGTGATCTGCTCCACGTTGTGTACTCGTGATCTGCTCCACGTTGTGTACTCGTGATCTGCTCCACGTTGTGTACTCGTGATCTGCTCCACGTTGTGTACTCGTGATCTGCTCCACGTTGTGTACTCGTGATCTGCTCCACGTTGTGTACTCGTGATCTGCTCACGTTGTGTACTCGTGATCTGCTCCACGTTGTGTACTCGTGATCTGCTCCACGTTGTGTACTCGTGATCTGCTCCACGTTGTGTACTCGTGATCTGCTCCACGTTGTGTACTCGTGATCTGCTCCACGTTGTGTACTCGTGATCTGCTCCACGTTGTGTACTCGTGATCTGCTCCACGTTGTGTACTCGTGATCTGCTCCACGTTATGTACTCGTGATCTGCTTCACGTTGTGTACTCGTGATCTGCTCCACGTTATGTACTCGTGATCTGCTTCACGTTGTGTACTCGTGATCTGCTCCACGTTGTGTACTCGTGATCTGCTCCACGTTGTGTACTCGTGATCTGCTCCACGTTGTGTACTCGTGATCTGCTCCACGTTATGTACTCGTGATCTGCTTCACGTTGTGTACTCGTGATCTGCTCCACGTTGTGTACTCGTGATCTGCTCCACGTTGTGTACTCGTGATCTGCTCCACGTTATGTACTCGTGATCTGCTCCACGTTGTGTACTCGTGATCTGCTCCACGTTATGTACTCGTGATCTGCTTCACGTTGTGTACTCGTGATCTGCTCCACGTTGTGTACTCGTGATCTGCTCCACGTTGTGTACTCGTGATCTGTTTCACGTTGTGTACTCGTGATCTGCTCCACGTTGTGTACTCGTGATCTGCTCCACGTTGTGTACTCGTGATCTGCTTCACGTTGTGTACTCGTGATCTGCTCCACGTTGTGTACTCGTGATCTGCTCCACGTTGTGTACTCGTGATCTGCTCCACGTTGTGTACTCGTGATCTGCTCCACGTTGTGTACTCGTGATCTGCTCCACGTTGTGTACTCGTGATCTGCTCCACGTTGTGTACTCGTGATCTGCTCCACGTTGTGTACTCGTGATCTGCTCCACGTTGTGTACTCGTGATCTGCTCCACGTTGTGTACTCGTGATCTGCTCCACGTTGTGTACTCGTGATCTGCTCCACGTTGTGTACTCGTGATCTGCTCCACGTTGTGTACTCGTGATCTGCTCCACGTTGTGTACTCGTGATCTGCTCCACGTTGTGTACTCGTGATCTGCTCCACGTTGTGTACTCGTGATCTGCTCCACGTTGTGTACTCGTGATCTGCTCCACGTTGTGTACTCGTGATCTGCTCCACGTTGTGTACTCGTGATCTGCTCCACGTTGTGTACTCGTGATCTGCTTCACGTTGTGTACTCGTGATCTGCTCCACGTTATGTACTCGTGATCTGCTTCACGTTGTGTACTCGTGATCTGCTTCACGTTGTGTACTCGTGATCTGCTCCACGTTGTGTACTCGTGATCTGCTCCACGTTGTGTACTCGTGATCTGCTTCACGTTGTGTACTCGTGATCTGCTCCACGTTGTGTACTCGTGATCTGCTCCACGTTGTGTACTCGTGATCTGCTCCACGTTGTGTACTCGTGATCTGCTCCACGTTGTGTACTCGTGATCTGCTCCACGTTGTGTACTCGTGATCTGCTCCACGTTGTGTACTCGTGATCTGCTCCACGTTGTGTACTCGTGATCTGCTCCACGTTGTGTACTCGTGATCTGCTCCACGTTGTGTACTCGTGATCTGCTCCACGTTGTGTACTCGTGATCTGCTCCACGTTGTGTACTCGTGATCTGCTCCACGTTGTGTACTCGTGATCTGCTTCACGTTGTGTACTCGTGATCTGCTCCACGTTATGTACTCGTGATCTGCTTCACGTTGTGTACTCGTGATCTGCTCCACGTTGTGTACTCGTGATCTGCTCCACGTTGTGTACTCGTGATCTGCTTCACGTTGTGTACTCGTGATCTGCTCCACGTTGTGTACTCGTGATCTGCTCCACGTTGTGTACTCGTGATCTGCTTCACGTTGTGTACTCGTGATCTGCTCCACGTTGTGTACTCGTGATCTGCTCCACGTTGTGTACTCGTGATCTGCTCCACGTTGTGTACTCGTGATCTGCTCCACGTTGTGTACTCGTGATCTGCTCCACGTTATGTACTCGTGATCTGCTTCACGTTGTGTACTCGTGATCTGCTCCACGTTATGTACTCGTGATCTGCTTCACGTTGTGTACTCGTGATCTGCTCCACGTTGTGTACTCGTGATCTGCTCCACGTTGTGTACTCGTGATCTGTTTCACGTTGTGTACTCGTGATCTGCTCCACGTTGTGTACTCGTGATCTGCTCCACGTTGTGTACTCGTGATCTGCTCCACGTTGTGTACCGTATTTTCTGGTGTATAGGTCGCACCGGTGTATAGGTCGCACCATCCAATTATCACCAATAGATTGGAAAAAATCCCTAGATAGGTTGCACCGGTGTATAGGTCGCACCTACGTTTAGCTCTGCTGCAAATGTCTGCCACAGGAGCACACAGCAAGGCTTTTAAGAAGATTAACACTTAAAAACAATTATTTGTTTGATAAAAATTATAGCAAATATGTGTCTGAGCTGAACTTTTCCTTAATAAATGAACGTAATTGTGAAATGAGCTGGATTTAAAATTTGTTTCGCCGAAAGTGATAACAAGCCATATATAGGTCGCACCGGTGTATAGGTCGCAGGCCTTGAAAAAACCATAAAAAGGTGCGACCTATACACCGGAAAATACGGTACTCGTGATCTGCTTCACGTTGTGTACTCGTGATCTGCTTCACGTTGTGTACTCGTGATCTGCTCCACGTTGTGTACTCGTGATCTGTTTCACGTTGTGTACTCGTGATCTGCTTCACGTTGTGTACTCGTGATCTGCTCCACGTTGTGTACTCGTGATCTGCTTCACGTTGTGTACTCGTGATCTGCTCCACGTTGTGTACTCGTGATCTGCTTCACGTTGTGTACTCGTGATCTGCTCCACGTTGTGTACTCGTGATCTGCTCCACGTTGTGTACTCGTGATCTGCTCCACGTTGTGTACTCGTGATCTGCTTCACGTTGTGTACTCGTGATCTGCTCCACGTTGTGTACTCGTGATCTGCTCCACGTTGTGTACTCGTGATCTGCTTCACGTTGTGTACTCGTGATCTGCTCCACGTTGTGTACTCGTGATCTGCTCCACGTTGTGTACTCGTGATCTGCTTCACGTTGTGTACTCGTGATCTGCTCCACGTTGTGTACTCGTGATCTGCTCCACGTTGTGTACTCGTGATCTGCTCCACGTTGTGTACTCGTGATCTGCTCCACGTTGTGTACTCGTGATCTGCTCCACGTTGTGTACTCGTGATCTGCTTCACGTTGTGTACTCGTGATCTGCTCCACGTTGTGTACTCGTGATCTGCTCCACGTTGTGTACTCGTGATCTGCTCCACGTTGTGTACTCGTGATCTGCTCCACGTTGTGTACTCGTGATCTGCTCCACGTTGTGTACTCGTGATCTGCTCCACGTTGTGTACTCGTGATCTGCTCCACGTTGTGTACTCGTGATCTGCTCCACGTTGTGTACTCGTGATCTGCTCCACGTTGTGTACTCGTGATCTGCTCCACGTTGTGTACTCGTGATCTGCTCCACGTTGTGTACTCGTGATCTGCTCCACGTTGTGTACTCGTGATCTGCTCCACGTTGTGTACTCGTGATCTGCTCCACGTTGTGTACTCGTGATCTGCTCCACGTTGTGTACTCGTGATCTGCTCCACGTTGTGTACTCGTGATCTGCTCCACGTTGTGTACTCGTGATCTGCTCCACGTTATGTACTCGTGATCTGCTCCACGTTGTGTACTCGTGATCTGCTCCACGTTATGTACTCGTGATCTGCTCCACGTTGTGTACTCGTGATCTGCTCCACGTTGTGTACTCGTGATCTGCTCCACGTTGTGTACTCGTGATCTGCTCCACGTTGTGTACTCGTGATCTGCTCCACGTTATGTACTCGTGATCTGCTTCACGTTGTGTACTCGTGATCTGCTCCACGTTGTGTACTCGTGATCTGCTCCACGTTATGTACTCGTGATCTGCTTCACGTTGTGTACTCGTGATCTGCTCCACGTTATGTACTCGTGATCTGCTTCACGTTGTGTACTCGTGATCTGCTCCACGTTGTGTACTCGTGATCTGCTCCACGTTGTGTACTCGTGATCTGTTTCACGTTGTGTACTCGTGATCTGCTCCACGTTGTGTACTCGTGATCTGCTCCACGTTGTGTACTCGTGATCTGTTTCACGTTGTGTACTCGTGATCTGCTCCACGTTGTGTACTCGTGATCTGCTCCACGTTGTGTACTCGTGATCTGCTCCACGTTGTGTACTCGTGATCTGCTCCACGTTGTGTACTCGTGATCTGCTCCACGTTGTGTACTCGTGATCTGCTTCACGTTGTGTACTCGTGATCTGCTCCACGTTATGTACTCGTGATCTGCTTCACGTTGTGTACTCGTGATCTGCTCCACGTTGTGTACTCGTGATCTGCTCCACGTTGTGTACTCGTGATCTGTTTCACGTTGTGTACTCGTGATCTGCTCCACGTTGTGTACTCGTGATCTGCTCCACGTTGTGTACTCGTGATCTGCTCCACGTTGTGTACTCGTGATCTGCTTCACGTTGTGTACTCGTGATCTGCTCCACGTTGTGTACTCGTGATCTGCTCCACGTTGTGTACTCGTGATCTGCTTCACGTTGTGTACTCGTGATCTGCTTCACGTTGTGTACTCGTGATCTGCTCCACGTTGTGTACTCGTGATCTGCTCCACGTTGTGTACTCGTGATCTGCTCCACGTTGTGTACTCGTGATCTGCTCCACGTTGTGTACTCGTGATCTGCTCCACGTTGTGTACTCGTGATCTGCTCCACGTTGTGTACTCGTGATCTGCTTCACGTTGTGTACTCGTGATCTGCTTCACGTTGTGTACTCGTGATCTGCTCCACGTTGTGTACTCGTGATCTGCTCCACGTTGTGTACTCGTGATCTGCTTCACGTTGTGTACTCGTGATCTGCTCCACGTTGTGTACTCGTGATCTGCTCCACGTTGTGTACTCGTGATCTGCTTCACGTTGTGTACTCGTGATCTGCTCCACGTTGTGTACTCGTGATCTGCTCCACGTTGTGTACTCGTGATCTGCTCCACGTTGTGTACTCGTGATCTGCTCCACGTTGTGTACTCGTGATCTGCTCCACGTTGTGTACTCGTGATCTGCTCCACGTTGTGTACTCGTGATCTGCTCCACGTTGTGTACTCGTGATCTGCTCCACGTTGTGTACTCGTGATCTGCTCCACGTTGTGTACTCGTGATCTGCTCCACGTTGTGTACTCGTGATCTGCTCCACGTTGTGTACTCGTGATCTGCTTCACGTTGTGTACTCGTGATCTGCTCCACGTTGTGTACTCGTGATCTGCTCCACGTTGTGTACTCGTGATCTGCTTCACGTTGTGTACTCGTGATCTGCTCCACGTTATGTACTCGTGATCTGCTTCACGTTGTGTACTCGTGATCTGCTCCACGTTGTGTACTCGTGATCTGCTCCACGTTGTGTACTCGTGATCTGCTCCACGTTGTGTACTCGTGATCTGCTTCACGTTGTGTACTCGTGATCTGCTCCACGTTGTGTACTCGTGATCTGCTTCACGTTGTGTACTCGTGATCTGCTTCACGTTGTGTACTCGTGATCTGCTCCACGTTGTGTACTCGTGATCTGCTCCACGTTGTGTACTCGTGATCTGCTCCACGTTGTGTACTCGTGATCTGCTCCACGTTGTGTACTCGTGATCTGCTTCACGTTGTGTACTCGTGATCTGCTCCACGTTGTGTACTCGTGATCTGCTCCACGTTGTGTACTCGTGATCTGCTTCACGTTGTGTACTCGTGATCTGCTCCACGTTGTGTACTCGTGATCTGCTTCACGTTGTGTACTCGTGATCTGCTCCACGTTGTGTACTCGTGATCTGCTCCACGTTGTGTACTCGTGATCTGTTTCACGTTGTGTACTCGTGATCTGCTCCACGTTGTGTACTCGTGATCTGCTCCACGTTGTGTACTCGTGATCTGTTTCACGTTGTGTACTCGTGATCTGCTCCACGTTGTGTACTCGTGATCTGCTCCACGTTGTGTACTCGTGATCTGCTCCACGTTGTGTACTCGTGATCTGCTCCACGTTGTGTACTCGTGATCTGCTCCACGTTGTGTACTCGTGATCTGCTCCACGTTGTGTACTCGTGATCTGCTCCACGTTGTGTACTCGTGATCTGCTCCACGTTGTGTACTCGTGATCTGCTCCACGTTGTGTACTCGTGATCTGCTTCACGTTGTGTACTCGTGATCTGCTCCACGTTGTGTACTCGTGATCTGCTCCACGTTGTGTACTCGTGATCTGCTCCACGTTGTGTACTCGTGATCTGCTCCACGTTGTGTACTCGTGATCTGCTTCACGTTGTGTACTCGTGATCTGCTCCACGTTGTGTACTCGTGATCTGCTCCACGTTATGTACTCGTGATCTGCTTCACGTTGTGTACTCGTGATCTGCTCCACGTTGTGTACTCGTGATCTGCTTCACGTTGTGTACTCGTGATCTGCTCCACGTTGTGTACTCGTGATCTGCTCCACGTTGTGTACTCGTGATCTGCTTCACGTTGTGTACTCGTGATCTGCTCCACGTTGTGTACTCGTGATCTGCTCCACGTTGTGTACTCGTGATCTGTTTCACGTTGTGTACTCGTGATCTGCTCCACGTTGTGTACTCGTGATCTGCTCCACGTTGTGTACTCGTGATCTGCTCCACGTTGTGTACTCGTGATCTGCTCCACGTTGTGTACTCGTGATCTGCTCCACGTTGTGTACTCGTGATCTGCTCCACGTTGTGTACTCGTGATCTGCTTCACGTTGTGTACTCGTGATCTGCTCCACGTTGTGTACTCGTGATCTGCTCCACGTTGTGTACTCGTGATCTGTTTCACGTTGTGTACTCGTGATCTGCTCCACGTTGTGTACTCGTGATCTGCTCCACGTTGTGTACTCGTGATCTGCTCCACGTTGTGTACTCGTGATTTGCTCCACGTTGTGTACTCGTGACCTTTAGCGTAAGTTCAAATGGAAGGCTCTTCATGTTGCAGGCAAACGAGGAGATGAAAGCTGCCAAAGCTGTTTATGAAAGGATCAACGCTGAGCTGAAAGACGAGCTTCCTGTCCTCCATGACAGGTCCGACACGTTTCTTCGGGTGTTTTAGAGTTTACGTGTAAATGATCGGTGAACGTTTTCCTCCCTTTAGCCGCATCGGATGCTACGTGGCCGTCTTCTCATCCGTGTCTAATTTACGAGACATCTTCTATAAGGAAATGAACACGGTACGTCTTGTTTTGTCTTGGCGTGCAGCAGTCATCAGGATGACATACGGAGCTTCTTCTTCTTTTTTTTTTTAGCTCAATCTTGATCTACAGAGTGTCATAAAAGAGCTCCATGCTCAGCATCCTGACAAAGGGTTTGCAGTGAGAGGTGTGCAGAGGTAAGGCTTCCACTTTTAACTTCATGTTGTACGTTTTTAACCGTTGATCGTCAGATCCGTTAATCACGAGCATGTCACATGATGTTGTTGAGCATTAAATATTTGCATGCTTAGTTCCATTCAAGGTGGAATGATTATGCAAACATGACTTCACTGATTTAAAAGAACAGAAATGGGTGGACAAGTTTTATGGCCTAACTCCTATAAAAGGTTGGACCTCAACCATCAACAAGCTTCTGACTCATTTAGTTCTCGCTCCTCTAGGCAGAGCTGCTACAGCTCATCTACAGTTGTAGGTTCCCTGGTACAGGACTGGCTTTTAGGAATAATCCACATTTGTTTGAATTGAGCTGGAGTGGAGAGGAGTGGAGAAAGAGCTTCATGTCAGCTGATTTATCCAATCAGAAACCAGTTCTGATGTGTTTAGGATCAAAGTCCTGTAGGAACACCTGACTGTGTCCATGCTAAACGTCCTTCTTCATTATTCCAACTACCGTACTTTTCGGCCTATAAGTCGCACCGCCGTATAAGCCGCTTTGTCCAATTATTGGCAATAATTTGGAAAAATCCATAAATATATTGCTTCGCCGTATAAGTCGCACCTGACGTCACCACCGACGTAGCGCGTCACCGCTGACGTAGCGCGTCACCGCTGACGTAGCGCGTCACGCGCGTTACCGCTGACGTAGCGCGTCACCGCTGAACACCCGGAAATGTGGTCCGACCGAGTGTTCACCGTAGCTCTGCTGCAAATGTCTGCCACAGGAGCGCACAGCAAGACTTTAAGAAGATTAACACTTAAAAACAATTCTTTGTTTGCTAAAAATTATAGCAAATATGTGTCTGAGCTGAACTTTTCCTTAATAAATGAACGTAATTGTGAAATCAGCTGGATTAAAAAATGTGTTTCGCTACGTCTGATGAAACAATACGTGTGCGCGCAGTGGGCGGAAACCCTGCATTTCGTTAAAATTTAACAACAGAAACACCTAAAAATATATATTTGTTAGCTGACATTATCGTAAGAGTGTGTCTCAGTTTAACTTTTCTTAATAAATTAATGAAAAGGGTCGAATCAGCTGAATTTAAATAGTTTTGCTACCGCATAAACAAAACGTGCACGCGCAGCACCAGACATGCAGTAGCAGCGAACAGACCTGCATGTATTTTAATTTTCCAATCGCGGACCAATTTTTCGCTCACCCCAAAGTGACGATCCGCTGCTCGGTTGCCGTGTTCTGCTGCAAATTTAATGACCTGCAGATTTTAAGCTGCAGAATAGGATTTTCTCTTTGGCGGCATTTTCTCTCTTTGTTCTCTCGCTCGTTCTCTCCCGGATGTTGATATCGATGTTGTCTTGTCTGTTCTCCTGCTCACTGTCAGTGATTTGGTGGGGGTGATGGGTTTTATCTCAATACACAAATAACAGGATACGCCTCCAGGTACAGTCTGCACGTAAACAGACTAGAGGGCTCTTTAGCGCCCATAGCGGCCAAAACTGGTACTGCACAATTTTTGGCCAAAATGAAAAACGGTCATATCTCAGACAAAAATGGGTCTAAAAATATGGGGGGGAAAATCCATAAATATGTTGCTTCGCCGTATAAGTCGCAGGACATGCAAATTAGTAAAAAAAACTGCGACTTATACACCAAAAAGTACGGTACTCTTTGTAGCTGTACCACAACACGATGCTACAGTGGGGAGGATGTCATAAAGCGTCATGTTGACTCCTCTGAAAACACACCTGAGCTCAAGCTTTGTCTTGTCTGACCTGAAAACTTGTCTCCAGAAGTCATTGTCCCTCAGGTTTGAAGGTGCAGGACTTCTTTCTTTGTCGGCACCTTTTCAGTTCAAACAACTGGCTTCACCATGAGAGCAGAGACTCTGGAGTTCCTGGGCCTTGATGATTCCTGGGTTGTTCCTAAATGTCAGAACCAGAAGAAGAATCAGAAGAAGCTTTATTATCATTGTACCGAGAGACAGTCGTCCGAAAGATGGGCGGAGTGCACGTGGCTGCAGACTCTTCTCTTTTTCAGAATACTTTTTTAGATCTAAAGATAGAACCAGTGCCAGAACCAGCATTGTTGGTTGAGGATGAAAAAGACGCATACATATTTGGATTTATGATAAACAGGATTTTTGCTTTTTGGAGTAGGCGGTCACCTGGTTATTGATAAATGTAGAAAATGTTGGCAGCTGTTCTGGCCTTGGTGAGGGATGCACCGAGCGCTAAGCTCTCAGACTCACTTGCTGGATGAGCTGAGCCGTAAGCTGGATGTCATTTTTGAGAAGTGTAGGCCACTTGCAGCTCCTGGGACTCCATGACGAGAAGGAATCAACCTGGCAAAGGCTACAAGCTTGGTCCAGCGGTGTGACCACAACATCTGGCTGTTTGGAATCACCAGTGAGACGTACCAGCAGAACTATGAAAGCAGATGTGAAATTCAAGCAGATGCTGCCTGACACAAAATAACTGATCTTATCTGACTTTGGCCTCCCCACTCTGCCTTGGATTGACCAGTTATCTTTTAAACTTCTCCAGGTTGTTTATGTGAACAAGAAGCTCATTGAGGGTATATGTTTGATTCTGATCCAATGTGGATTACAGAAAATCCTAAATAAATTCAAACTTGTGCAGCCAGTTCCTTTTTTTAAAAACCATCATATATTGTTTAATCATTCCACCCTGGAAACAGAATGGACCAACTGAATTATTAACAGACTCAGATTAGTGATATTCATGCCCACGATGAATGAGAGTAAACTTCACAGCTCTTTATCAGAAATCACTTCAGATTATAATGTGGTTCTTTGTGTTTCCACTTGAATAAGACTCGTTTTAATAAATAATTTCAGGCATGGCTCCTTGAGAAGGACTCTGATGTCTCCTAGGGCCTGGAAATCCAGTTTTTCTGAGTTTCACAGGAGCTACAGCCCCAGGAACAGCCAGCGGTCCAGTTCCAGGTCCTCTCGCTCCGGCACTCTGTCCAGAGAGGGCAGCGTGCTCGGCGTCTCCTCGAAGCCTTGGTCCCTGGAGAACCCTCTGTCTGAATCCAGGGAGCTGGACGCCGCATCGAGCCGCAGCGAGACACGCAGCTCTGCAGGACAAGACGCCTCTGCCTCCACGGTGGAAACATCTGGGACGGAGCTGAAGACAGAAGAAGACAGCGGTCAGGCTGACGGGGGGGAGGCCTCGAAGGAGAAAGACGGGGGAAAAGCTCCACCAAGTGCGAGCAGCTCTGAACTGAACGTGTCGTGTGACTCGGAGAGCTTGGAGCTGCAGCTGTCCGCCGCACACAGCGGCCCGCTGCACATCCAAGAAGACACCGTGACCTCTGACCCTGAAAAACCAAATGGTCTGGAAAATGGTGTGGTCAGTGGGCTGAACTCTGACCCCAAGGACCCGAGCACTCGGGACAAGGTTTGTAGCACGGTCCCACCAGTCTTGATCTTAACCAAACTTTTATTAAAAAGTATAAAAAGTATATTTATTTTATAGATATACTTTTTATACTACTGTACTATGCAAAAACTCAGGACAGTATTACACTTTTATTATTTCATTTTATGCTTATGTTCATTAAATGTTTAGTGTTTTAGTGTTGGTGTAAATTTTCATACTTTTATACTACAGTACTATGCAAAAACTCAGGACAGTGTTACACTTTTATTATTTTATGCTTATGTTTATTAAATTTTTCAGTGTTTTAGTGTTTAAATGGTTACTGTTGCACCGAGGGACTGAGAGAAACGCAATTTCAATCCTGTGTATGTCCTGTACATATTGCAGTTCTGACAATAAAGTTGACTTTGACTTTGATAACTCTTAATGTTTAATTTTCATCCTTTTTGTGTAGGATGTGTCTGCAGGAAAGGAGGCGCTCCAAGACTCAAAGAGCACAACGGTTTAAAGTTTTCACCGGTTTATAAAAAGGTTGGAGAGTTCTCTTTTCATGCCAACAAGATGTCATCACATTTGACTCTTTTTTACTGAAACACAGGACGTCAGGACACGAGACTGAAGACAACAGCTGCAGCGACGAGCCCAACTCTTCTCTGCTGTCGGCTTCTGTCGTTCGTTTTTAATCTCTTGATGAAATTAACTTTATATGATGTTCTGAGAAACTGAAACAAAAGCAACACCCATAATTTTAATGACAAATGTACTAAAAAGGTTGACACTGACTATCTGTATAAACCTGCTGAGCTGCGCTCTGCTCTCCGACCAGCTGACAGCTATACAAGTTTCACTTTAAGTGCTTAGATGAATAATTAAAGACTTTAATCAAATGTAGTTTTATGTGTCACTTATGAATCTAATCGAATGTGCAACATGTTTTTTAAATTATGTATTTTGTTTGAACTGAAATTGTTTGTTTAGTTTAATAATCGATGAATAAACATACAAAGTATTCACTCAAACAAATATGTACACAAACAATAAAATATCTTATTGTGTATTTGTACCGGTAGTTGCCTTTATTTTTATTTATTGTTTAAATTGAGCTTTAACATTGTGGAAAAATAAAATCTTGGTGCTCCTATTACAGTTTTTCTCCATCTTCTACGTCTTCTCCGGGGCCAGGTCACAGAGACAAGTCCAGAGGAGAGACCCAGACCTCCCTCTCCTGTCTCCACGGGTGTCCCCCAAGGCTCTGTCCTCGGACCCCTCCTCTTCATCATTTACCTCCTTCCATAGGTCACATCTTCTGCAAATACGGTGTCCATTTCCACTGTTATGCTGATGACACACAGCTCTGCTTGTCATCAAAACCTAACTTTACCTACCCACCCTCCATCCTCACCGACTGTCTCAATGAGCTAAACCACTGGTTTTCTAACAATTTCCTTCAACTAAACAGTAACAAAACAGAAATCATTCTTGTCCAGGCCCGGATTATCAGATGGGCCAACTGGGCACAGGCCCAGGGGCCCACGCCCACCATGGGGCCCACCGCAGGGAGCCCACTGCAGTTTTGGGGAAGAAAGAAAATAAAATATCCTTAGATTTTAAATACGACAGCCACAGAGATAACCAGTAAGATCCACGCTCTTCCTGTTATTTTTATTTTTTTATTTTTTTATTTTTTAATCTTCACTGAGTTGGAAACCATAGTAACATGCCGCGCCGCTGGCCTGCCCCCTAACCGAGTTTATAAAACAGGTAGCACTGCGTTGATCGGACTGTGTGAGTTGTCGTATCTGAGAAGCAAAAATGAGTGAGAGTAAGAGAAGTCGTTTCCAAAAACGAAAGAGAAAAAGAAGAGAAGGAGACGTGTTTATTAAAAAGTATGCCATCTATTCATACATTCTTTGCAAAACGTTTGGAGGAAAATCCGGAGAAGGAAGAAGTCGTTGTGGAGGATGCTGACGGTGAGCAAACTAACATGAGTCCGGAGGAGGAGGCTATTGCTAGCTGCACAACACAACCGCTTGAACCTAGCTGTAGCAGCGCCGCCAGTTCAGATTGGTTTTATCGGGTGTGCGACCCAGCATTGTGGGGGACAGTCGATGAAAAGGCTCGCGCTGTCCTTATCGATCGTGGAGCTGCCAGTTTTCATAATCGGGCGGCCAGATATCCAGCTTTTTTTTTTTTAAGCTAGAAATTAGAAGATTTTGAGCTAACCAGCAACGTTAGCTTGGAAGCGTTGCCTTCTACAAATGAACCCAACCTGAGCTAACAACGGCAGCTAACTTTACTGAAGAAATGTCTACGGTAGAAGAGCTAACAAAACAAGGAATGCTTCAAGTACCAAGAGTCTGAGCTGGTGAGGGTGCTGGACTTTGAGGACTTGGTTTGTGACTTTGCAAAGAAAAATACCAAAAAGAAGAACTTCTAAAGGTAAGAGCCACCGTGCTTTCTGTGAAATGAGTACCGTAGTCCAATGTAAACTGTTATGACTGTGCAGATAATAAATGTAATGTATTTTGCTTATTTTATATACTGTCTGCAAAACATGAATCTTGCATAATTGTGGTGTGATGCTGAGAATTAGTGCTGTAATTGGATTTTGCAGAGTGTGAAGTTGCCCATATCACTTGGTGACTGTTCATAGCTGTGTTATGTGATGGAATCATTATATCTTCAGTCGTAACATTTGAGAAGTGCTTTCTGCTTGAGTGATTTTCAGTGAACACTTTATTGTCATAAGCTTTAGCCATGCACTGGCTTGTGACAATTTATTTCATTTAATTGTTGTTGTGTGATTTATGAGTGAGATGGCAGTACTTGGTATTCATTTTTGACCAATAAGCAGTGGCGCTCCCAAGTGGGGACCCGGGGTGGCATGACAATCCCTGGAATTGTGTTCAGTTGATAGAAGACATACAGAGCCATCTTCTGCAATTAAAACATACGTGTAAAACCCAATAAATGTGAGTGTGTGTGTGTGTGTTGTGTGTGTGTGTGTGTGTATAAATACTGTATATATATAGTAAAATGGGTGTTAGGTTAGGGAGGGGGCCCTGTGAGCTTCGGTGCCCAGGGGCCCCTGGGGTTGTTAATCCGGCCCTGTTCTTGTCGGTACCAAAAACTCTATTTCAAAATCAGAACATCTTCTCGTCCCCCTTAACAACTCTCTGCTATCCCCCTCCCCTCAGGTCAAGAGCCTCGGTGTCATCCTCGACACCACTCTCTCCTTCACTTCACACATCAACAATATTACTCGGTCTGCCTATTTCCACCTCCGTAATATTAACCGTCTCCGTCCTTCTCTCACACCCCGCTCCACAGCCATCCTGGTGCACAGTCTTGTGACTTCCCGTATTGATTACTGCAACTCCCTTCTCTACGGCCTCCCCAACAAATCTCTCCACAAGTTACAGATGGTCCAGAACTCAGCTGCCCGTGTCATCACTCAAACCTCCTACTATAACCACATCACTCCTGTCCTGCAGCAGCTCCACTGGCTCCCGGTTAAATCACGCATCATCTTCAAAATTCTACTCCTCACGTTCAAATCTATCCACAACCTTGCCCCTCCTTATCTATCTGACCTCCTACAAATCTCCATCCCATCACGCTCTCTCAGGTCCTCCTCTTCACTACATCTCCATGTACCCTCTGCCCGCCTCTCCACCATGGGGAGCAGGGCCTTCACCTGCTCTGCCCCTCACCTCTGGAACGCTCTACCGCCAGACCTTCGAAACACCACCTCCCTTTCTCTGTTCAACACAGCCCTGACAACACATCTCTTTAGACTAGCTTATCACTAACTCTACTGAATGTATTTCTATTATTTTGCATTTTATTATCTTTATGTATTTTATATTTCAATTTGTCACTGATAATGTTTGCACTGTTTGTTAAGTGTCCTTGGGTGTCCTCAAAGGCGCTTTTAAATAAAATGATTATTATTATTATTAGATGATGAGTCAAATTTTTATTTATTTGGTGAATGCAATGCTCTTCCGTATTACGGTCATTCAATAAAGAAGAAGAAAAAAAATTACTTGTTGGGTCACATTTCTAAGGCTGGAGTCACCCATCGTTTCAATAGACGATCTTTGACAGAGTCACAGAGAGGAAAGGGAGGGGCGGAAACATTTTTAACACTCACGAGACACGAGACCTCCGTGACAGAAAACTGTTGTATTTCCACGCGCTGCAGCTGCTGACTCCCGCGGAGCGACACAAGTTCAACTTTGAAGAAAAGTGAGAGTTATTTTGTCCAGAAAACAAAGTGAGAAGCGTCCGTCCGGCTCGTGTTCGTGTCAGCTGCGAGCACAGGTAAGAAGAGAACAAAGGAGCGAGAGCCTCACCTGGTTCTGTTCACTGAGCAGCTGTGAAGTGGACAGAGGGGACATGGACATGTCTCTAACTGTGTCTTCACATGACAAACATGTGAGGAGGAACAAGCAGGACACGTTTAGCTCAGCCGCTGTTTAAAAACATCACTGTTCACAATAAGTGTTTTTTAATTAGCCTAATAAAACCATAATGATCAATACTGTGATCAATACTTTGCTTGCTGTTTACTTTGTTGTGAAAATGGCTAAATAGTTTTTTTAAATAAAAATAATAATGGTGATTTCCTTAACACGTTTCTCTCTGGTGAGTTTTAGACTTGAACAAAAGGCAAACAGTAAAATAACACGAGAACATGTTAAAAACATGCATGCTGCATGTAGTTCTGCTCAGAGAAGAGTTGTGTGAAGTTCAGTCACACCGGCCCACCGGATAACTTACACGAGTACAGGGAGTCCCTGACTTACGAACGAGTTCCGGACCGACCGTTCGTAGGTCGAAAATGACGTAAGTCGGAACCCATAGCACGTGCGTTCGGATGTCCGGATTTTCGTTCGTAAGTCGGAAAATGTATGCTAGCGCTGCGCCAAACACCCGTTTTTCAACACAAACGTACATACTGGTTCATAAACATGCACAGAACTGTGTTTACAAACTGTTAGCTAACACACTTTCATCTAAAAACACCTAAAAACACGTACCAGTGCTGTATTTAATGTACAACAAAACTGTTCGTAAGTCCGTTCGTAAGTCCAAGTTGCCGTAAGTCGAGGACTCCCTGTATTTACAGCACATGTCAGTGATGGAGGCTGCAGAGACAAAAACTAATCAGCGGTCAGGTATTTCTTGTAAAACAACATTAAGAAGTTAATGGAAGTCCACAATAAGTTTTATGATGTGACCGCTCAACCCTGCTGGACAAAGAGCCCATCATGGAAATATATATTTTTAAATACTTTTCCTCTTCTCTGATTTGAAACCATTACATCACCGCAGGCTGACGTGTTCCTTTCAGGCCCTGGATAATCAGATTGCGGCGTCACAACGCACTAGCTGTTTCTGATAGCAGACTGTGCGCTGCACATTCTGAGCGGTGACATTTTTTTGTCTTGCTCCATTATCTTGCAGCTCCAGATATGAGTAACTCCACAGCACAAACATCTGCTGACACGAACGTGACGGCGAGTGAGTACACGGACTTTAACAGATTTGCTGCTAATCTACCAACTCGAGAACTGCAAACAAATACTCTAACAGACTTTGTGTTTGTGCTTTTAAACTCTGTGTTTATTGTCAGGCCCAGTTCCAGGGTCTTTGTCGCCACTTCCCACGCAGGCAGGAACCACCATCTTCCAGGGTAACTCCACTTCTGCTTTTTGTTTCCTGTTCCTCTGTCGTCATCCATGACCAAAGTGAGCTCCCTGTCAAATACAGTAGAAACTTGTTGTCATTCAACAGAAACTGTGTTTTCTGCCCTCTCAGACGTGACAACCGCTGCCCCTGCAAGTTCAGAGTCCGCAGTGATCGCAGGTATCACTCCGTCTTCTCTGAGGATGTGAAGCTAATGTCATGAAGCTGTTTTTCCTTCATCCTTGTCTTTTTTTGGTTTCAGTCGTCATCGTCCTCATCCTGCTGACCGTAGCCGTGGTGGGCTTCCTGCTGTACCGCTACCTCTGCCACAACAAAGGCGACTACAGGACAACGGGGGAGCTGGCTCCAGGAGAGGACCTCGACGAGGACGATGGCAACCAGGCTGCAGGCGAGAAGAAGGAGTACTTCATCTGAACCTGGATTAAAAACATGCGAAGGAGGAGAAACAAAGGAGGGGGCGCGGGACTATTTCTGTTCCTGTGTTTCTGGGGGAAGGCTGCCGACGACGGCGTGTCTGGCTGAGAAGAATCTGATTTAAGAGACGGTCGTAAGAATGCAAACGAAACCAAAGTGCGGCTGTAGCTGTGTTGACGGACGTGGAGCAGGTGAGGCAGCAGTTGTTAGCAGCGAGCAGGAGACAGGTGGTGTGCAGCTAAAGAGCAGAGCACGTTGAACATGTCGATCACACTCCGACATGTTTCCTCTCTGTCCAGGATGAATTCTGTTGCTTTAATCTGACTAATTGGATTATTCTTACGTTACGGTGCTGTTGTGGGCTGTTACTTCTATACCGAGTTACTTTTTTATCTCGTTTTTTTTAAAAGCATTTTTAGATGCAAAATTGTAAAACGTTATTTTGTCGTTGTTGCTTTTGGGTTTATTTTGAGTTACTGCAGACTTCACTTTTTTTTTTTTTATGGAAGGCAATAAAGCTTGTCTTTAGATGTGTCATTAAAGTGTGACCTTATTGTTTTTGACGCCATCTTTTAAAAATTACTATTTCTACCTCCACTCTGATTTTTGACACAACTCTTATTTCAAACTCATCCATCTTTATCTTCTGTTTGTTCTGAAGTCTGGTCATGGGAGCAGCAGCTTGAGCAGGGAGGTCCAGACCTCTCTTCCAGCTCTTCTGGGAGGACCCCAGGGTCTTCCCAGGCCAACCAAGAGACATAGTCTCTCTAGCATGTACAGGTAGTCCCCGACTTACGAGCGAGTTCCGTTACAACGAGTTGCTCGTAACACGAAAATTCGTAAGTTGGAACACGAAGCACGTGTTCTCGTAAGTCCGGATTTTCGCTCGTAAGTTGGAACATTTATGCTAGCGCTACTACGAACACTCGTTTTTCATCAAAAACATTCATATTAGTTCATAAACATGGTCGGAAACGTGTTTCCAAACGGTTAGCTAACACACTTTCATCTAAAAACACAAAAAAGTGCTGTATTTTTTACAAATTTACTTCTCGTTCGCCAGCTCGTAAGTCCGGATGCTCGTAGGTCAGAGCGCTCGTAAGTCGGGGACTACCTGTACTAGGTCTTCTCCCAGTCTGACATGCCCAAACCACCTCCCTAGGGAGGTGTCCAGGGAGCATCCTTACCAGTTGCCCGAACCACCTCAACTAGCTCCTTTCGATGTAGAGGAGCAGCGGTTCTCCCGAGTCCCTCCCGGATAACGGAACTTCTCACCCTGTCTCTGAGGAGAGTCCAGCTACCCTGCAGAGGAAACCTATTTCAACCTCTGTATCCACAATGTTGTTATTTCAGTCACCCAGAGCTTGTAACCATAGACGAGGGTAGGAACGTAGACCGATTAGTAAACGGAGAGCTTTGCCTTACAGCTCAGCTCTCTCCACCACAACGGACAAGTACGGAGTCCACAATTCTGCAGATGTTGCATCAATCCGTCTGCCAATCTCACGCTCTATTCTTCCCTCACTCGTGAACAAAACCCAGAAGTACTTGAACTCCTCCACTTGAGGCAGAACCTCGCCTTGAAGAGAGAAATCCACACTTCTGGTTGAGGACCATGGCCTCAGATTTGGAGGTGCTGATTCTCATCCCAGCAACTTCACACTCGGCTGAGAACCGCTCCAGTGAGAGCTGAAGATCACAGCACGATGACACCAACAGGACCACATCATCTGCAAAGAGCAGAGATGGAATCCTGAGGCCACTGAACCGAACTTTCTCCACCTCCTGGCCTCACCGAGAAATTCTGTCCATAAAAGTTATGAACAGAATCTGTGACAACGGACAGCCCTGGTGGAGTCCAACTCCCACCCTGAAGGGGTCTGGCTTACTACCGGCAATACAAACCAAACTCTCACACCACTTGTATAGAGACTGAACAGCCTGTAGCAATGGGCCGCAAAGTCCACAAACGCATGTAGACTGGATGGGCAAGTTCCCATGACCCCTCAAGGACCCTAATGGGTAAAGAAGAGCTGGTCCGGTGTTCCACAGCCAAAATGGAACCTGCATTGTTGCTCCTGGATCTGAGGTTTGACCAACGATTGGACTCGCTTCTCCAGTACCCCTGAATAGACCTTACCAGGGAGGCTAAGGAGAGGGAGGCTCCTCTCTTCACCCGAGTGTCCAAAACAAACTGCCGCAAATGAAATGACATAACTAAGTCTCTCTTGTAAATGAGTCCTCTAGGCTCAATGGGATTAACCTGCCTAAATAAAGGTTGGATGAAGTCAGACCTAGGGTTTCCTGGTGCCAAGTGCACTTATGGACACCCTTATGTTCGAACATGGTGTTCATGATGGACAAACTATGACTAACGCAGAAGTCCAACAACAGAACACCACTCAAGTTCAGATCAGAGAGGTCGTTCCTCCCAATCACGCCCCTCCAGGTCACACTGTCATTACCCATGTGGGCACTGAAGTCCCCCAACAGAATAAAGGAGTCCCTAGCTGGCGCACCTTCCAGCACCCCTGCCAAGGACTCCAAGAAGGCCAGATACTCTGAACTGCCGTTCAGTGCATAGGCACAAACAACAGTCGGAGCCCGTCACACGAAGGGAAGCCACCCTCTCATCTACTGGGGAAAACTCCAACACACAGGCACCAAATCAGGGGGGCTACCCACACCAGTTTGACGCCTCTCACCATGGGCAACTGCAGAGTGGAATATGGTCCAGACCCTCTCAAGGAGATCAGTCCAGAGCCCGTGCTGTGCATCGAGGTGAGCCCAACAGTACCTCTCAACCTCCCACACAAGCTCAGGCTCCTTCTCCACCAGAGACGTCACGTTCCATGTCCCAAGAGCCAGCTTTGGTAAGCCAGGGTCAGAGCGCCAAGGTCCCCGCCTTTGACCACAGCCATTCATGCACCTGACTTTTATGGCCCCTCCTGCAGGTGGTAGGTCCAAGGCAAACCCATGTTGCTCCTTCAGGCTGAGGCTGACTGGGCCCCATGGGTAGAGACCTGGTCACCAGGTGTTCGCTGACGAGCCCCTCCTTCAGGCCTGGCTCCTGGGTGGGGCCCCGGTAACCTACATCCAGGCAAGGGACACTGAGCTCCTTGTTTTTTCCTGTCCATATAAATCTTCTGAATCGCTCATTGTCTGGCCTGTCACCTATAGCACCAATCTGCCTTGGGAGACCCTATCAGTGGCAAATATAACTGCCCCCAACAGCTAGGATCATTCAGGCGCACAAACTCCACCACGATAAGGTGGCGATGCAAGGAGAAAACCCGTTTTCCTTTAAAAATATGTTTTGTAAAATTTAAATTAAAAAGTGTGGAATACTTCAAAAACTTCTAAACTCTAAATTTTACGACATAAATGTTTTTCTCCCAAAGCAGTTATTAAGTCATAAGATACATACACTTAGCTATTTAAATTTAATTAATGCATAGCGTTGATTTTGTTTTCATCACAACTTGTTTCTTTTTGCTACTACCCTGTAGCTTTAGAGAAAACTACATCAATATAAGAGGCTCAGCCAAGAACAGGAAGCTTTGACTTGGATGCAATTTGTAATTCAGGACAGTGAAAAGTCACAGACCGTTTCACATATATGCACGTGCATCTAAAAAATGAGAATATTGTGAAGAAGTTCACTTCAGAAGGTGAAACTCATATTTTATATAGAACCATTTAAACACAGAGTGAAATATTTTGAGCCTTTTACTTGTATTTTGATGATTATGGCTTACAAATAATGAAAAACTTAAATTCAGTGTTTGAATTGAAATTGTGTCTAAGTTGGACTTTTCATGACTGAACGTATTTTTGAAGATTTTTCTACAAAAGTTTAACTTTGTGTGTGATGACATCACTTCAACACTTCCATACATCAAACCTTCACCCAGCGTGTTGCTGCTAACTTCTGAAATCCTCACAGTCCACACTGACCTCCACTGTGTCCGAGCTCAGATCATTCTTCTAAAAACTGAAGTTCAGAGTCAGTTTATTATTGCCATTATCAATGAACAGGATTCACAGACAAGGAACTTGCTTTGGCATCAAGGTGCAAATACTGTAAAAGTTAAAAGAAAACATATGTACACACCGCCCAATAGAATACAATACAATATTCATAAAAAATGTGCAAATGGGGTAGTTCAGTTAAAATACAGTGATAAAATGACCAAAGCAGAGTTGTACAGCAATGGGATTATGAGTGTTCAAGAGTCCAACGGCAGAGGGAAAGAAACTGTTCTTATGGCGGGAGGTTCTGGTCCAAATGGACCGAAGTCTCCTGCCCAAGGGGAGTGTTTCAAAGAGTTCATATGCAGGGTGAGAAGGGTCAGCTGAGATTACCTTCCCTGCAGAGCACACAATGCGCTGCAGTCTCTGTCTGTCCCTGGCAGTGGCCCTGGCGTACCACACCATGATGGAAGAGCAGAGGATGGACTCGATGATGGTCGTATAGAACTGCACCATCTATCAGCTTGGCTTTCCTCAGCTGTTGCAAGAAGTACATCCTCTGATGAGCCTACTTGATGAGGGAGCTGATGTTCAGCTCCCACTTGAGGTCCTGGGTGATGGTGGAACCGAGAAACCGATAACAGTCCACAGTGATGATGGGGGTATCGTTAAGGTCGAGGTGGGGCAGTGGGGCTGTGACTCTCCTGAAATCCACAATCATCTCCACCGTCTTCTGGGCATTAAGCTCCAGGTTGTTGTCGCTGCACCATGTCACCTGCCGTCCACCTCCCTCCTGTAGGCAGACTCATCACCATCTGAGTTGAGCCCGATGAGGGTGGTGTCACCCACAAACTTAAAGAGGAACTTACTCCACTGTGAAACTATAGCTCCGCCCCAAGACAAGATTTAAAAAAATGCAACAAAGTGGGTGTGCCAAGAGACACTGCCTAAAGGAGGGGAGGAGGTGGGGCCAGGACGAGAGACCGTGACATGCAGCTAGCATTAGCATAATTTATGCAACATGGAGAGTTACGTTAGTGAGGTGGAGGACTTTTCACCCCCTAATAAATATACTGTTAACCTGAAAATGATATATATCAGCGGTGCTTGTGCATTTATGTTACAGACTGTCAGTGAATTCGCACCGCAAGAGAGATGTGGCAAGCGCGCGGACAGCCAGGAAAAGTGCAGAGAACGGAGCAATGAAGGGTTGTGCTGCATGAGAAATTGTGCAGTTTAAGCAATAAAGCGACGTCAGCTCCAAAACAGTATGTTTATTAAGCGTGCAGTGAAACATCACACTCACAATGCTAATGCTACGTTGCTATCGCTAATCCTACTCCCGATCTCTGCAGGGGAGTGGCTCTGCATGAACCCCTTTATACTAACCCAGCAGAAGATGTGACGACAGAGTGTACAAGACACGTCAGAGCGAACAGTCGTTGACCAATAAGAAAATTAGGTATACCACAGTTCAACCCATAGGATTAGTGAAAACACGTTTTTAGACCAAATATTGCCGATTTGAACAAATGCGCACAAAACATGAAAATTAACACAGACATAGTGCTACAACATTTTATACACATTCTAGGGAGTTTATCAGATAAAAAAGTTAATTTTGGGATAAGTTCCTCCACCACACCAGTTTGACGCCTCTCACCATGGGCAACACCAGAGTGGAATAAGGTCCAGCCAGGGCTGGACTGGCCATCGGGCGTACCGGGCAAATTCCCGGTGGGCCGTCGGTGATTTATGCGATTTATGGGCCGCCCGGGCGGTCCTGTCACTCATGAACCAAAAAAATAAATTATAGCTATTTTTTTGTCAATCGCGACGGCCGATTGGTTGATTTTCTTGAACGACATCGAGCTAATCCAATGAAATCTCTCAGCACTCTTCCGACCAGCCCCTTCCCTTTACTCGCATCAAGCTATTGCGGTTGTGAAACCTGACACCAGCGTGCCTGACAGAAACTGGACTGTGAGGTGCTCACACGGAGCTGAAAGTTCCTCCTACCTGCAGCCTGAGAGGAGGACGAGTGAGACAGGACTCATCAAGGAGTGACGTGACGTCTGCTCTATGCGACCTAGTTTCAGCACGGCATGAAGTTGCAGCACGCGTTAGCACTTAGCATTATTAGCATGTTGTTGCGGTCTCCTGTTGTTAAAAGACCAGCGCAAATTCAAAAGCTGTGCACGCTGTTTCACAAGACCTGCAGCAGCAACACACGTCACTTGAACGGACTAACCACATCATCCGAACGTGAACGAAGAAAACAGCTTGTAAACACCGATCACAGCAGCTGCTACTTTTATCAGGTAATTCAAATAATTCCAGATCAATAACACAAATTGTAGGAGTTTTTAATGATCTCTGAATCATGTCTGAAATGTTGTTGATGTGCAGGCTTTACTGAACGCTGCTAAGACGTCTTCCATCACGTCAACACTTCAGCACTTTATGAAAAAACTCAGACTGATAGTGTCAGCATGTCCTGGAGCCCTGATGATGAGAGATGATGAGAGATTCAACCACCTCAACTGCTCAAAAAGAGGTATTGTTCTTTTACTATTACTGTACTATTACCTTTTTAATTTAAAATTATAATCTTATTAACTTTTTTTTACCTCTTTGTGTGTTATTTCCAGAAGTTAGCAGCTGTTCTCTTCCTCTTCAAGGAAATCCACATGCAGCTAAGGAGTCTGTGCTGATGACCCTGATGCATGCTCAATAATCCAGGTAAAAATCTAAAAAAAAACTATGTCTGGGCCTCTGGACATTCAAAAAACAAAACAAAACAATTGTAGAAACGTTTCATCTTTCATCAGAAAGACTTCCTCAGTCTGAGGTGCTGTATTCAGCTCAGTCTTATAAATATCACCCTCTCACTGTGGAAACTCTGTAACAACCTGCCCCCCAACATTAGACAGGCCTCCTCCCTTCACATGTTCAAATCCCTGCTAAAAAAATCATCTTTTCTCTATTATTTCAAACTGTGTGAGCTGACGTAGTGTATATATTTTTTTTACTGTGTTTTCATTTTAATATTGCTCTTATACATTTTTATTATACTTTTACCGCTGTTAATATCATAATTTTTACCATTGGTGTGTGATACTGTTCTGTACATTTTTAAACCTCTTTTGTGTTGTGTGTGTGAAGCACCTTGATAACAGTTTATCTGTTTTAACTGTGCTATATAAATAAAATAGACTTGACTTGACTCACAGTGGATCAACCAGTTTGTTGATGACAGCTGAAACCAGCTGCTCACATGAGCAAGGAGGACCATCAGCCTAACAATGGATCATTAGCACCCTGATGGTTGTTTGCTATTCACAGAGGGCTGAGTGATACTAGCAACAACAGCATTGTAAGAGGGGGACAGTTGAACCCGGAGGCCTCCACCTCTGTTTAATGATGGACGGTTTCTTTTCACAAAGATGACCTCCTTTACTCCTCTCTCAAACCATCGTTCCTCTCTATCAAGGATGTGAACATCTTCATCCCTGAAAGAGTTGGCCTATACAAACGTATTGTTCACTTGAAACATTTTCAAAATAATCATTTTATAAGTCTTTTTTGTAAACATATTATTTGTTTAGTGAAGTAAAGACACTATTTTTTTTATATAAAGCAAGTATTTCTTTATTCATTCAACCTTCATTTATGATATTGAAATCAAGAAATACCTTATTTTTTATCAAAAGTATTTATGTTTTATAAAGTCAAGAAAGACCATTATGTTTTTTGAATATTTTTAATTGGTAATTATTTTATTAAAACATTTAAATTTTTTATGTATTGTGACAGAGGGTTCTTGTTAGCAGCTGCTGAAAGTAACTAATAAAGTAACTTAGTAATCTAACTTAGTTACTTTCCAAATCAAGTAATCAGTAACTTAACTAAGTTACTTTTCCCAAGGACTAATCAGTAACTTAACTAAGTTACTTTTTCAATGTAACTATGCCATCACTGTGGGCCACTCTGCTCAAAATGCCCGGGCCGATTTTTTGTCCCAGTCCAGCCCTGGGTCCAGCCCCTCTCAAGGAGATAAGGCTCTTTTAGCTTGTCACCTGTTCACACATGAACACTGACGAGACAATCAGTCGCTTCTACCGCTTGAAGTTCAACAAACTATTTCAACACTTGTAGTTTTCTCACAGGTACTCTGAGGCTTACTTTTTGTTCTGTGTTTCTGTCTGTTACTGTTTGCTGTCAGAGTGACCGTAATGAGCAGCAGCTTGAACATTTCATCTGATCTTGGTTTTCTGTACACTTCTACTGTTTATAAATCCAAACGTTGGCACTTTGTCTGATCAGATTATTCCTAAATAAATCATAAATTCCTGCTGAGCTTTATGGAGGGTGATGCATGTTGGACAAGTTTCTGTAAATATTGTGATTATTGTTTTCAGTATCATTAAAGTTTTTTTTAAATATAATTTCCTCTACATTTCTGACTCCTGTTGATGTTAAACTATTACTACGGCGGCCAAAATGACTTGAGGGTCAACATTCCTGTGGTGAACACAAACACCACAATCTACTGTTGTCCTTAGCTGCTGACGTTAATTTTTCTCTTCCCATCTCAAATGGTGTTTTTCTTTGTTTGTGCTTCAAGTCACATTTCTGTCACTCATGCCTTGTTTAAGCTGCTTATCACCCATCCTTCTACTCTTCCTGCTCCTTTCACTCCAGAACAATGTTGCTGCTGATCTTTTTAATGTTCTGCTGAACTGTTTCATGTTGCTGTGTTCATTCGTGCTCATCTACTCACACACGCTCATGTTCGTGCAGTGCTGCTGTTTGAAGTAATGTTTTTATGCTACTAGTGCTTAGTGTTTTTTGTTGTTGATGTTTTTCAAGTTCATATCTTAGATCTTATTACTGTTTTTCTTTTACATTTAATTGTTGGATGTAACTGGGACCCTGTGTACATAATCTCGTTCCATCACATGTACCACATGTGGAGCGAATGACAATAAAGAATCTGACTCTGACCCAGTAACTCCCCTTGTTACCTCCACTGCAATCTGCCTTCATGCCGTTTACCTGTTCCCTGCCCTTAAGTTTCAGATTCCCAGTCCTCCAGTGCCACATTATCGAAAGCCTCACAGTGGGTACATTTCCAGCATTCAACGGGCACCCGCAGCTTGCCGGCGTTGCAGATAGTCAACATGGTGGCCTGTTTGTTTCGAACGAGCAGGCAGGGACTGGGTGGAAGTGCCCCCTGAGTTAGAGTCAAGCTGGAATCAGGAGTTCTGCTAACTGGACTGTGTGCAGGATGAGTGGAGTCCTTCTTGATGTGGAGCACCTTCCCCCTGCATTGTGTAGAGGTCCAAAGTGGTAGAAGGCTGCTCCAGTCGCAGCCTCCCTCTGCTGTGCCTCAAGGTGATGCAGGTGCAGAGAATGCTCCCCACCACACAGCAATAGAAGCTCCTCAGGACAGAGCTCCCACGTCCAGCTCTCTGCAGCTTCCTTCATTCACAAACACAGAGTCCTCCCCACCATGTTTTTCCCAAACCGATGGTCACAATCCACTCAGAGTAACTGAAGACTGTTGAGGCTAAGTCCAGCATGTTGTTAAGCCAGGTTTCTGTTAGGCAATGAACAGCACAGTTCTTCATCTCTGTAGAAACACTCATCCTCAGATGTAAGTCCACTTGTTATCCAGTGAGCGGACATTGACCAGAAAGAGTAATCAGTGGTTTTCTAGCCTTTAACTGGGCCAACGTGACCCCCTGCTTCCCCCTCTTCTTCTTGAAAAACCATTGCTCCTCACACTCTGCTGCGCCATCCTGCTGTCCTCGCTGCTGTCCGCCGAGTGCAGATTACAGAACTCAACCGAACTGTCTCTGATGGCCATCAGTTCACTTGAGCTGTACCTGAGCTGCGAATCCAGCACGGAACCAGTGCCTAACCTCATGAATTAAAGGTTTAAACCCAGGAGCACGAGAAGCTGTTGCACTTTCTGGGCGCCGCCATAGCAACTCCATGAAGGTGAAGACGGGGTTAAGAAACTTAATCTGTTAAAAAATATCAAAGTTGGTGAAGTATGTTAGAATTCTCAGAGATGGAAATCTGTTACTGTAGTTGGATGTAGTAGTGAGGAACAAGTTGGAAAATCAATGAAAGGTGGGTGACAGGTCTGCCCCCCAGGGATGTAGAGGTGTTATTTCAGGTGCGCCTTTGGAAATGGATGAAGGAGCTTGTACTGTATTAAATTTACAAGTACAGACAGTCAAAAATGCAAAAAGGTTGACTAGAGGGGTAGAGAGAGAGAGAGAACACTGGATCAATGTGGATTGAGTTTACAAGAGGATCCCAGTGAGTTATTTTTTGGATTTGTTAAGTTTAGCATAAGAGAATACATCCCTAAACCCATGAGGTGTTACAAGTGCCAGGAATTTGGACATTTGGCAAAAGACTGCAAAGGAATAAGGTGTGCTAGGTGTGGTGGGGGATCACGAGTATGGTAAGTGTGGAGAGGGAGTACAGCCAAAATGTAACTGTGGAGGAAATCACAGTGAAGTCTAGAGAGAGTTGTGCAGCAAACAAAAGTTAGTTATGCAGAAGCAGTAAAGAGGGTGAATCGGGGAATCAGACAGGAAAGAAACAAAAAGAACATACAGTATACAAAGTATTAATTGAAAGTAAGGAAGTCAGCAGATTATTTTTAATAGGGAAACGTCAGACAGGGAAATGTGAGTGTGGAAAAGATGAGACAGAACACGTTATTTTGCATTGCAGGAGTTGCCAGATTCAGAGAAACAAGTTAATTAAGAATCTTTGTAATATGAAAATGAACTTGGACATTGTTGATTTATTGTGGAAATATTTGGGAAGCAGAGGATATCAGGCTATATTTTACTTTTTTAAACAGTATATATACAGTAATAGGATATAAAAGGGCAAAGAAAAAAAGGAGAGAAGAAAGAAAGGAGGAACAGGGTTAGGTTTAGGAGAAGAGGTCTTGGGTTAGGTTGACCCCCATGGTTTTGGGCTATGCGTATGGTGATCTGACAATGTATGCTGACTGGACAGAACACCGGCTCGTCTTCACCACTGGTGACGTCACCACAACCAACTCCTTCAAAGAAGCACTCCCACACCTGTCTGTGAAGGTTGGTGACTGTCATCAGAACAATCTGAACAACTCATTAACTCTCATGTCTCTTCAGATTGTGCCGGCCCAAGGACTAAGACCTCCAAGCAGTTTATTAATAAACTTCTTAAACCTTCCTGTTGTCTGTGGTTCGAATCCCAACCTGGTTCTTGTCACGTCAGGCATGTTTTGTTGAGGTACTGACTTCCAATCTGCTGTGACGCTGCATGTTAGAGTAAGAAAGGTCACCTTCAAAAATTGAGTTGCCTTGTCAAAATTCAAGATGGCCACCACCATGTGCAAATATATGTAAATCAGCCACCCATATGATTTGAGGAAACTATACTTTCTATTTTTCATATTAGTTTCCTCAAATGTTTGGGGTGGCCCAAGATTAATCGACATCAGCGTAAACTTGTCTTTTTAGACTAAAGTTTTTGGTGTCTCAGTTGGTAGAGCTGCCACCTCTCAGCGAGTCACCGGTTCAAATCCCAGCCGAGGTCCTTTCATTGTGGAGTTTGCATGTTCTCTCCGTGCATGTGTGGGTTTTCTCCGGTTTCCTCACACAGAACAAAAACATGCATGTTAGTTTGTTTTTTTTTCCCCCACTGGCTAACGAGGCGCACACTTCCCTCTCCCTGTTCTCCTGATTTTTTGCTCTCTGTAATGCCGTGTTCCCACCGAACGGAGCAACTCCTATTTTTACACATCTTCCAAAATTAAAATTACTGTTTTAGATCTGACCAACTGGACGTTCAACGCAAATGACATCTTTTCAACAAATCAACAGGGTCCTGGAGAACACTTATCTGCTCGGACGACACGCATGCAACTGGATACATCTCTGGATGTGATGTGTTAAGAACACCAAGAGCAGAATGGGATGAAGATCTTCCAGTTATCAGGCTCCTCTCTTGTGGAACAAACTTCCAGTTTCTGTCCATGAGGCTGACACATTGTCCAGTTTGAAGACTGGGATTAAGACTTTCCTTTTTGATAAATCCTTAGGGTCAGCTTGTGTTTCCTGATCTGTCCCTTAGTTGCTGCTATAAGCTTAGACTGCTGGAGGACAAACTGACCACACCTTTTCACTCTTACTCTGCTCAACCTGTTTTGTATTTGTAGTTTTTTATATCCTTGTGTTTTTGTCTTTCAGGTACACCTGAACCTACATCTGGACCTGTCCTTCTGTGTTCGTTTGTCTCTCCAACCTGTCCTCTCAAACCAGCCGGTCAAAGCAGATGGCCGCTTGTCCTGAGCCTGGTTCTGCTGGAGGTTTCTTCCTGTTAAAAATGAGTTTTTCTTTTCCACTGTTGCCATTGTGCTTGCTCAGAATTGGAGACTGCAATGAAGTGAAGATGAAATGAGTCTGATTGCTTCCTTAGAGAACTTCACTAATTGGCTTTTCTGTGCATGTGATTAAAGCGCCCCGAGACAACTTTGTTGATTTGGTGTTACATAAATCAAGTGAATTGAACGTAGACTCCGTGATTATTCTTTCACTGTGTGCCTCCTCCTCTTCAGCTCTTCTCAACCAGGTCGTCACAGAAATGTAGACAAATAAAAACTCTGCAGAGTTCTGGAGCAGTTCACTTGACCTCACACTTTAAATGTTTTGAGAAATATCAAACTGTTCAGCATCACTTACCTGTTGTCATTTACCTTATTGCCCGCCGCTGAAGGTGAGAGGGCAACAATGTTTTATCGTGTCAGCACATGAACCACTGGATGAATTTAATGAAACCTTCAAGAAATACAGTTCATTACATGTCTGTCTACAGCGGAGTATGGAAGCGGTTATCTCATATTTAAAACTAAAATGGATTAGCAGAAATGCTTTTTCATTTCAAAGTCAAGCAGCATTTGTTGACTCATAAATAAAATTTAAAATGAATAATCCAAATTGCATTTTCATTTTCTTCTTCGAGACTGCTCAATTTGTAAATTAATTAAAATGATGAATAAAATTAATTTTCAAAATATGTCCTAGTAAAAAGTGACCAAAATTCATTTTGAAATGTCAATTTTGAAAATTAAAATGAAATAGCAGAAATGCTTTTTCATTTCAAAGTCAAGCTGCCTTTTTTGTCTCATAAATAAAATTTAAATAAAATTATTTTCATTTTCTAAATCAAGACTGCTCATTGTATAAATCATTTTCTTCTTCAAGACTGCTCAGAACTTTTGCACTAAATAAATGAAAATATATAGAAAATGTTTTACAAAGGCTGGTGTTTCTGTATTCTCAAGTTTAAAATCATGTAATTGAAAATGGTCTGAACGTGCTGCACAATGTATTCATTATTGGAAACAAGGATGCATATGTTTATTAAAGTATGATTTACCTGTGACAGAACCTTTGAAAAGGAAAAAACATTTAACATACAGGTTCTAAAATCCTACTACTGAAGTTTGATAAAACTAAGTCTACACATGTGCATAAAAGGAAAACTTGCCACATTTCAAATTTCCAAAATAACCTTTATTCTAAACTTACATTTTAAATTTTAAGTTTAGTATAAAAAAGTTAAGTGCACCTAAGTCCTTTTTTTTTCTTCAAAGTATTTCATCTTAGACACATCTCAGCAAACTGTAGTGACACTCATCTCCTTTAGTAATCTTAAAAGATAGAATGTGTACCAAAGTCCATCCCTTCACTTTAGTACGTCCATTTTTACAAAACGTTGTAGAGAATCCCTGAACTAGAAATGTCCATAATCCTTCAACAAAGACTGTTCGTCAGCTCGCTGTGGTTGGCGTAGCATCTACCGCTTACACAACTGCAGAGCGCTGGAATGAAGTCAGCGTTTCACACCCATTTACCGCCAGAAATGAAAAATATAACTCAAGTGTGGAAGTTTTAACAGCTGTGGCTTGTATGGAGCAGGAGTGAATAAAAACTGAGGAGTTCTGGAATACATTTTTAAAAAGCTACCTCACCTGAGGACATGGTCTCATCTGATGTGGAAGCTTTCCTCAATGTATTTTTTGTATCATCATCAATCGAGCAGGTTTCCAGAAAGATTGGGTTTAAAAGACTAAAATCATTACATCTGGAAGCCACAGCTGTTAAAAGTTGGAATAGTTCGTCGGATACCCAGCAACACTCTCACCACGATGACAAACTATCACATGTTGACATCCGTGCTGATCACTGACTTAGCCTCCAATGCTTTGCCGGCAGCTTCATGGAGAGACTCCAGAGAGCACACAACCCGGCTGCAGGAGGTTTGCTTCACGCCGTTACATTCATTTCAACATGCCTAGACAGATTTTAAAATCTAAAACTGTTAAAAAAAAAAAACACATCACAGCTTCTTCAAAAAGTCATGGAAACAGAATGTGAAAAGAAAGTAGACCGTTTGCAGCTCCTCAGTTCCCCTCCGCGGTGCATTACAGATACAATAAAAACAGAAAAGTACGCAGCAACTCAAAGATTCATGTGCACAGTCACGGCCGCCGCCTTCAAAGATACGTTGAAACTGAAACGTTGCCTCCAGGTCTTTGGTGCAACCAGCTCATTGGTTATACGATGACATCATCAGCCTAACTACTCGTGTAAATCGCTTGAATGTTGACAAAAACAACCTCGAAACAATTTTAATAAATTCCTCCTGTAAAGAAAAACATGTCTCAAAAATGTGTTAGATGCTAAACGATACAAGGCGATGACAGAAACAAACATTTAGTGATAAACTCTGGGTATCCGACTGACAGAGTACATCGAATGTTACACCAACCACCTCTACCTCGTCTTTCTATTTGGATTTAAATTTCTTTCCTTTAAGTTTACTGAAGTGGAGTTGCTTCAATTCGGGGCTGCCCCCAGTGCTCTTTGGCACTTGACTATGTTCATCTACAAGTTGCCCAACAAGGTACAGTAAACCACTTAAGATATTGCATTAAATCTTTTATTTAAGCTTCTGATTGAAATTTATTTCATTTACAACAGATTCAAACAGAACCATCTCTCAGACGATTCCCTGTGCAACTAATTGGATGTGGTACTTTTGATACTGTGCAAAAGACACGACAAATCTAGCTAAGAGCATCCAGGATGCCAATTCTTTTTTTTCTTTTTTTTTTTACTTTTATTCTTATACAGTTGAGATGTAGCATCTCATGATCATCATACTTGTATTTACACAGAACTATTACACACCTATTATTTCAACTACAGATTCAAAACAAAAGGAGGAAAAAAAAAAAGACAGGTGGAGGTTTCTTTTTATTTGCGCTTTGACTGCAACTTTTGTCGTTTTGCGTTTCACTTTCACCAAAAAGCAGCTAAACTATATAATGCAGGTCTGGCATTTCAAGGTTTCACCTACGTTAAGTTTTACAAGAAGACGAGAACATCTCAGTGTTTTTAGTGACCGTTCGATCAAAGAGGAACAGGTCTCCTGAGCACCTGAACCAAGTCCAATCAGGAATGATCAGATTCAATACAATGAATTATTTTAAATTCTGCATTTTGATTATTTTAAATTCTGCGTTTTGATTATTTTAAATTCTGCGTTTTGATTATTTTAAATTCTGCGTTTTGATTATTTTAAATTCTGCGTTTTGATTATTTTAAATTCTGCGTTTTGATTATTTTAAATTCTGCGTTTTGATTATTTTAAATTCTGCGTTTTGATTATTTTAAATTCTGCGTTTTGATTATTTTAAATTCTGCGTTTTGATTATTTTAAATTCTGCGTTTTGATTATTTTAAATTCTGCGTTTTGATTATTTTAAATTCTGCGTTTTGACCTCTCCAGGTGCCGCAGTTATCGTTTGATCTCTAGGTCAGAAGTGGAGTACTGTACCTTTCACAAGGGCTCTAAAATATTACATTCCGTTAGGTGATATCAGTATTGTGGCATGGCCAAGCAGCCTGAAGAGGAAGGAGTAAGGGAGGACTGGGGAGTTATCTGGGATGTGGTTGGGGGGTGGTTTAGGCATGAACAAGGAGGGGGGATAGCTGCTGTTACCAGATGGTATAACCTCCATTGGATCCACCCAGGAAGAAGTTGTTCTTGCGCTGCGCCATGACAACATTGGCCCCCTGCATGGCAGCCAGCTGAGCTGCGTTAGGGGGGTGTCCAGGAGGTGGGGGCTGCAGAAGGGCGGAAACAAGTTTGGTAATTGAACTTAAAAGAATTAATAAACAAACATTGCTCATAACTCACTGGGATGGAAACACTGCTGCCGGCTGTGAAGCGGGCTCCGGCGTCATAGCCACCTTCCACCATCATCGTTGATCCGTGCGGGTAGACGGCCCCCATGGGATAGTAGGCCATGGGAACATTCTGACCCACCGGACCAACTTGCATGTGAGGCTGCATGTGCATATACAGCTGAGCACCGGGGTAGGGAGAGGACATCTGAGGCACCTGACCAGGCACCTGAGGTGGAAGCACATATCTGGGCTGGTATATCTGCAGACACAGGAGGAAAAATTTAAATCTAAATTCATCTTATGTTGAGAAACACAGAAGAGGTCGCCACTTTGGTCAAACTCTAGCACAGACTGGCTTGGTTATATGCTAGCTAACGGTTAGCTGTGATGTCATCTCGACCCCAAAGTGTAATCAGGGGTTGACGTACAAACAGTTCAGAAACAGTAATGTGAGCGTTTAGGGTCCAGGTGCAACAGTTACCTCAGAATATGCAGGAGGTGTGTCTGAGTAAGGAGGTGCCTGAGGAGACATTTGCATAGCAGAGGGGTAGACCGGTGCAGAGCTCTGCTGAGGGTACACAGTCTGCTGTGGATACGAACCTGCAACACAAGGGTTCACTTTAAACACACACGTATAGTTGAACAAATTCAATATCTCCGACAACCTCGGGGAGTTTAATTTGTACAAGTGTGCTGCGGTGTAAAGATCTCTTCAAGACTTGCATTATATTCTTGTGGGAAGTGACTCGTTGCAGGATGACGAGTTAGAAAAAAAGCCAGAGAACACGTGAACCTACCAGCAACCTGACAGTATAACAGTCTTTGTTATAGAAGCATGAATCTCAGTTGTAGAGAGTACATTTCAGTAAATATCGTTCACCTGTAACAAACGTAACGGGTCAAAAACACTCATTCTTTATTGCTATTTTTCCAGTTTGTGGTTGTTGTTTTCCTTTCAAAGCAAAATACTAAATTCAAAGCTTTCATTTTCTTGCAATAAAAACTGAAAAGAGTTCAATTAAAAACTGTACAGTATAATTATGAGCAGCTGATTATTGTCTAAAACATCCAGATTGGGATCAGCCTTCAAGGTGCGGTTTACAAAAAACACCAGTTTGGTGTAGTATTATTTTCTGCATTATCAGTATTTTACATAGCCCATGGAAAAGAAAAAAACGGAGTTTAGTTTTAATTAAAACATTAGGCGCCTTCACACTAATGGTGCCTTTAAGAAGAAGATGGTAAAATTAATTAAAAGGAGAAAACTGATGGACATTTTTTATGTTTTGAGTCAGTTTGGAGTTATCAGAATTCAGAATAGTACATTTTTTTTAACAAGACAAAAATTCAGCTCTAAAACTTTATAATTATGTGATCATTTTTTTAATTGGTGAAAAGAAACACTGAAAGTTTTTTTTTAAATAAAATTAAGACTTGACTGACATTTCTGCTTAAATAACAGTATTAAATTTTGGATAAGCTACAATTAACTGAATGAACAGAAGCTATTTTTGAGTAAACCTTATTTAAAGCAGACGTGTGTGTGGTTCTGGAGTAACAAACAGTAATGATCTGTTTGTGTCTCCACAGACAGAACAGCAGCCTCATCAGAACAAATGAAACAAACATGGAGTAGCAGCAGACTGGATCATTGTCCGCTGTTAGAAACTAAACATCCAGAGCTGCCGTCCACACGACGACACCTGGAACCACCAGGATGTCTACAGGAACACAGTGTGATGGTGGATGTGTCGCCTGGGCTCGCAGTGCGTCAGTTCATTGTTATGTACGTAGCTCCGTGCGGCCACAGGCTCCTCTCTTCGGCTCCTCTTCCAGGGCCAGCGTCGCGGAGCGGACAGCTAGCCGACAAAAGTCACCCTCCGCGGGCACGTACCTTTGTTATTCATCGTTGTGGACTGCTCCGGGGGCCGAGGAACATCGAATGGAGCGGAACTCTGAGTATCTTGTCTTGGCCTTGTTTCAGCTTACGGCTTGACACTTCCTTGTTTCTGAGCTTCTTGTTGTTGTGGAGGTGGTTACGTCACCAGCTCTTTATCTGCGGCGGCGGGACGCACGCTCAGTTACGGCTCTGCGCTTGCGCGCCCCCTGCTGGAGGCGACGGGTAAAGGCAAGTTGGGAGAAGCAAATTCAACCATGAGGAAGGAGTCTGATGATAACAAAATGAAAGATGTCTCCTTTAAACTGTTACACAGAATATATCCTACTAATCAATTCATGAAGAAATATATTAAAACAATTGACCCCAACTGCAAATTTTGCAAAGAGCACTCCGAAACAATCAGTCATTTATTCTGGAATTGTTATGTCATAAAGACATTTTGGAAGCATTGTAATAATTTTATCATCTGTAATATTGATTCAAATTTTTCATTAAGATATGAACACATTATTTTTGGCTTTCACGAAAAGAATATTAATGTTAATAAAAACCTGGCAATTAATTTAATTATAATATTTGGCAAATACCATATTCACAAATGTAAATTTTCATCATCTTCGCCTTTTTTTCCAGGTTTAATTAAAGAAATAGAATTATATTTATGCACCATTTCTAAGAGTAACAACAAGAAAGCTATAAACACGTTTGAATGCTGTAGCTCCTTGAATATATTTAATGTATAATTTTATTTTTGTAGAAACCTGGCCCCCCCCTGGCATAGTTAATTTTGTTTATTTCTGTGTTCCTTGTTCTTGTTATCTTGTCCCTTGTTCTTTTTGTTCACATTCTTATAACTGTAACTGTATCTGTAGTGAAATAATAATAAAAAATAAAATAAAAAAAAACTATGAGGAGTACCAGTATGTAATTTATAATGTAGTATATAATGACAGTAATGGTGAGTGGTATAATTATGAACAGTTTCTAAGTCACAATAATATAGATATTCCTCTGAGTGAATTTAATTTGGTCATGAAGTCTATTCCGATAAGCTTACAGTCTTTAGCGCAAAACATACATCTTTTTAATTTTTTAATATTCTTTATTCATTTCAAAGTTCAATTTTAAAACAACATAAAAAACCATTTACAATTCCATGTAAATAAAAACCAAACATTACTGTACATCTTGATGAGGTGTACTACTTGATTCAATTTCGATTGAAGGAACTAGCATAATGCATAAGAAATTTACAAATGGATTTATCAGAACTCACTTAGAGGCTTTATCAGTTCCCATATGTAAATATAGATGGGATTATTTAAGCAAAAAAATATGGAACAGATTTTTTTTGTTACCTCATAAATATATACTCAACAATAAGATCAAAGAATTTTTATTAAAAGTTGTACAGATATCAGTTAACGATAATATTTGTCGATTCTTTTCTGGTGTTGGTAACAACTGCTCTTTTTGTCAGAATGAAGGTGAGAGTATTGAACACTTGTTTGTAGAATGTCCTCATGTTGTATTGTTTTGGTCAGATGTACAACGTTTCCTGACAACAAAAGTTAGAAAAAATATTGTTTTGTCTAAATTACAAATCTTGCTCATTTTCAACAATTCATCCTTCTCTTCAGAAGAGATATATTTAGTTAATCTTATTGTAATTTTAGCAAAATATTATGTCCACAAGATGAAATGGAGTGAAAAAAGCCCCTCATGGAATAATTTTGAAGAATCTGACTTAAAAACATACATTGCATCTATTGAAAAGCTTACTTTAAATAATCAGAAGCTTAAAAAACAAGAACTATTTTCACAAAATTTTATGTCTCATAATCAGACCCCTATGTATGATATTGTTTATTGTATTGTTACATATATCTTTGTTTAATTGTTGCTTTTTATTTTATTTTCTTTTTTTGTAATAGACTCTATGTTCTGTATTATATTTTGTACTATTGTCAAAATTTGGTTAAATAAAAAAAAGTAGAGATCTCAGGTCTGCACGTGCGTGTTGGTC
>JBBPBX010007519.1:2684-41190 GCA_038048925.1 Garcialebias charrua
TATATCTATATATACAGTATTATTTATTTTTTAAGTTGAACAGGCCATGTCAGCCATCTTTGACTCCAAAAGGTTATTCCTGAGATTTTCATTCAAATCTGTTGTAGTCGTTCATGAGATATTTTCTTAACAGACAGAATTGACTCCAAGAGTAAACGCTAGCTTTCGGCAAAGATCTTGTGCAAGGAGGAGCACTTGGAGTATGCTCAGCTACTACCACACCAATGCTTAGCCCAACTTTTGTAAAGAATTACAGAATTAAAGCCCTTTTTGCATTTTCAGTGGTCAGTTGTCTGTGGTGGCCATCTTAAAATGTGACACCAACGTAAATCATTTGTAGAGGTATATCCAATAAATATTTCCCGAACATTTAAATTAAAGTGTGGTTCATGAGAAAATTTTGCTAACATCAAAAACGGGATGACTCCAGCAATTATTTGTATACAGGTAGTCCTTGACTTACGACGTTGATCCGTTCCTACGCGGCGGCGTAAACCGATTTTCGACGTAAGTCGGAACATATGTACATACTGTACCATATACATGTACAGTACTGTATTGCCAAGCACTTAGCCTATCCTAAGACAGTATCCTACATACCGGTAATTATAAAAAAACACATAAAATACTGTACAGAACGTTTAATATGAGTTAAGTTTAAAAAAGAGTTAATGGCCTACTGGGATGCTGGTGATGCCGTCCTCCTCGGTCCAGAGCGGCGTACAGTACAGTATTCCTCCGCCGCTGCACCGCGTACAGTACAATATTCTTCCGCCGCTGCGCCACAACGTTTTTTGACATAAAACTGCGTAATTTGAAATAAGGCTTTTCATAGTAAATGGGAGATGCGTCGTAACCTCAAAACGTCGTAACCCAAGGACTACCTGTAGTTTGAAGCAAATATCTTGTGCAATCTGTACAATCATTTATTAATTACAGCTACTACCATACCAAACTTTGGGTAAATGTTTGTAAAATTGACTGAGTTATGGCCGGACTGTGCTTTTTAAATTCAGTTGGCTTTGGTGGCCATTTTAAATTGTATTGACTCCAAACATTAATCCATTGTCGATGTACATTCAAAGATTATTTTCTGAGTTTCGTTAAAATCCATCCAGCAGTTCATGAGATATTTTTTCCAACAGACAAAACACATAAAACATTATTAGCAAGCCATAAAAATAAATTGGAGGCCCCTTGCTTATGTTTTGCCCAGGGCCTCAAAAGATCTAATTCCACCTCTGCTCAGATCAAAAAATGGCACATTTTCTCAGTCTTTATGGCATTAATTGCCGTTAGACGGGTCTGTAAAATATGTTTATTCTGTACCGCTCAAAGTATGATTCTTACGGTTGTCCCAAGGTTTAACAGCTTCCTTTTGCTGTAGTCCTGCGTCAGGAAATACGAATAAAAACTGGCCAAGTAAAAAAAAGCCTTTTAAAGATCTTTTTGTGTGTTTTTAACATAAGTGATGGCTCAGATGTGCCGCGGAGTCGTTTTAACGAATGCGCGTGTCAAGCGTTAAAAGTGGTTTTATGAATCACGTTCCTTCTCTTTTCTTTTCCTTCCTCGGAGGTTTTGGAAGAACGGCGTGATGGCTCGCAGCTCTGGCCCTTAATGTCAGGAACTTCGCCTAAATCAACAGTGGCCCTACAGTTCTGGCACGTAGGAAAACCTTAACGATTATAATGGGCCCGTTAAAACGGGAAGCTACCATGTGCTTTGATGGAAGACACACACAGACTGGTGTGTGTGTGTGTCCACCATGAGGGTGACGTTCAGCGCAACGCACCAGTGCACACGTGTGTTTTGAAATATATATTGTTAGCAAAATACCCCTGATTGTGGATAGTTTTGAATGAAACTCTGAAAGTAATTGTTGGATCTACATTTATAAAAGGTGAATGCTTGGAGTCAATCCCATTCAAGATGGCCACCGCACTTAAGATAAACTAGCAAACACAAAAACGGCTACGGCTAAGCTAACTTTACAGATATTGAGTTCACTTTTGGTGTGGTGGTAGCTGAGGCTGATCCCCAAAACATATTCTGAGCATGAACTGATCGAGTAAGTTCTGCTTTAATTACCTTGTCATTAACCACTGAAGTCGACTATATGTGTCTGTTAGCAAAACATCTCATGAACCACTGGATGGGCTTTAATTAAACTTTAAGAGACCAATACTTGATAGACATCTACACCTGATTCAGTTTTGGAATTGACCCAATTCAAGATGGCCGCCACAGCCAACTAAACTTATAAAACCTAGAAATGGCTACAGCTCAGCGCATTTTGCAGATATTAAGTTCAAATTTGGTGTGGTAGTAGCTGAGAGTCATTCACAGCAAATATTTTAGCTCAACATATACTGTACTGTAGTGTAATATTTTATTACCGTATTTTTCGGAGTATAGGTCGCACCCTTTTATAATTTTTTCATGGCCTGCAACCTGTACTCAGGTGCGACCTATATATAGCTTTTTATAAAATAAGCTGATTTGTAATCATTTATTAACAAAAATTAAACTGAGACACACTCTTACAATAATGTCAGCTAACAAATATATTTTTTAGGTGTTTATCCTGCTAAAATTATTCATTTATTAAAGAAAAGTTCAGCTCAGACACATATTTGCTATAATTTTTTATCAAACAATTAATTGTTTTTAAGTGTTAATCTTCTTAAAAGCCTTGCTGTGTGCTCCTGTGGCAGACATTTGCAGCAGAGCTAAACACGGTCCACATTTTGACGTAGGTGCGACCTATACTCATGTGCGACCTATACTCTAGTGCGACCTATACTCTGGTGCGACCTATACTCCAAAAAATACGGTACTAAAAAAAAAACTCAATATGTTGGCATCAACCTTACCTGTCTGTTAGCAAAATATCAGATGATTCAACTATCAAATCTTAAGGAAACCCTCAGCGAGTAATCACTGGATGTGATTCTACAACTGATTATCCTTTGGAGTCACCTCACTTTAAAATGACCGCCACAACCAACCGATATGAGCCAACACGAAAACGGCTATATCTCAGTCAGTTTTAAAGATACGGAGCTGTAGATTGATGCGGTAGTAGCTGAGAGTCATTCTTAAGTGGGACTCTGAGTGATAACACATGTGATCTTGTCTGAGGTCAGTTACGAGGTCTGACCGAAACAGCGAGAACGATTTAAGAGTGCCGTTTACGTCTGTGGGTTCATCGGATCGATCCACGTTCAATGACATCGTCATTTGGAGCGTTTTGCTTCCACAGAATCAGCTGCATCAGAGAAAACGTGGAAACTCTGACCCGCACCAGTCTGATTATGATGACTTTCCAGTGAAAGGGAAAAAAATTGGTGCATAAAAAAAACATACAAAAACAGATTTTTCTCTCTTAAATTTAAACTCAAACTGATTGCTTAAATGTTTTAGCTAGACGAGCTTTTGGCTCTTTTTTGCTGTAATTTAAGTTTCCCGCTTACCTGAAGGCCTCTTGGATCATCAGGTGAATAATGCGGTGATAATGATTTGGCCTGCATCTCTTAGCAAAATATATCATAAACCAGTGGAGGGATTATAACTGAACTTTCAGAAAGTACTCTTTGGTTGTTCATCTACACTGGACTCATTTTTGGAGCTCTCTCTCTCACACACACCTGTTTGTCTTTTTATCTTTATGAGGACTTTGCATTGACTTCCATTCATTTTTCATTCATTTCTATAGCTTACGGTAACTCTGACCCTTACCCTAAACCTAACCATTACCGGTACATAAATGACCCATCTTCAATTCATACCTTAGTCCTAAACCTAACCCTTAACCTTGATCCTTGTGAGGACCGGGCTTTTGTCCCCACAAAGAGCAGCTGGTCCTCACAATGCACTGACTGATTACAAGAGTGTAGATGTCCCTTTGTTCACATTATTTTCAGGGGTACCATTATTTCTGTCCAGACCCGTTTCATGAATTTGTTTATTTTTTAAATAATTCTGTTGAAGCATGGTTGAAACGCAATGTCTGACTTTCATTTGTTCATTTTCATAGAGTTTTTGTTTATTAGTACTTTCGTCAGATTCAAGTTATTTCTGTGACCATTGTGGGGGTTTTCTTTCATTAACCGAGGGGTACCAACAATTTTGTTCTTGTGTGTACATGTTGAAAAATGGGCCTCCTAAAGCAACATAGCCAAGATGGTGTAGTGGCAGGGCTTCCGACTTGGGACCCGAAGGACGCGGGTTCGCGCCCCGGCCACTACACACCTTGGGGTGTCTATGAGTGCACACCTAATTTTCCAGCTCCCCGGGCGCTTTCTGGCTGCTCACTGCACCACCTGGTGGTGGTTGGGTTAAATGCAGAGACGAATTTCGTCTGTGTATGGGAAACATACGCAGATGACAGGAAAATACATTATTATTATTATAAACAAGCAAGCACACACACCCACACGTTCTTGTAAACATACTTTTTGGGGACTTTGCGCCGACATATTCATTTTCTACAGCCTAACCCTGACCCTTTTCCTAAACCTAACCATTAATAGTACATGCCTAGTACTAGTAACGGTAAACTAGTACTAGGCAACTACTAGTAAACCTAACCCCACAACGAGATGTCGACTTATGGGCACCTGGCTTTGGTCCCCAGTGCCACAATGTAAACTGAAACAAAAACGCACACACACCCATACACACGTTCTTGTAAACGTACTTTTGGGGACTTTGCATTGACGTTCATTTTCTATAGCCTAACCCTGACCCTTTTCCTAAACCTAACCATTACTAGTACATACCTAGTACTAGTAATAGTAAAGTAGTACTAGGCAACTACTAGCAAACCTAATTCCTAACCCCCCCAACGAGACTCCTCCTTATGGGGACCTGGCTTTGGTCCCCACAATGTAGGCTTTTTTGTAAAATTGGTCCCCACAGTGTGTAACCTGAAACAAAAATGCACTCCTGAAACAAAAACGCACGCACACACACACACACACACTTGATGAACCTGCCCCAGGCCGTACACTTGGCGGGTCGTCAGCCTCGTCCTGCCGTGGGCCTGGCTGGAGCCTTCGTTCCTGGACGTTTCTTCAGCTCGTCCTGTCTGTTGCCACAGCCGAGGTCCTGCCGGTCCAGAATGTGGACTCTGAAGTCCAGCACGTTGTTTAGAACAGGAGGTTCAGTGTGAACCCTGATTTGTGGGAGGACACGAACAGTAAGTATGAGCTGGACTCGTTTTCTCCGTCTAATCTCTAAGCTCGTGGTCATTTCCTTTTTGGAACAGCTGTAGTGAAACGCTGTAACGTGTGAATGCTGATTCAGGATTCATTTTGTTGATATTTTCATGTTTTCACATTTTGCCTACCGGTAATACTTTTTGCCACTTTAGCTGTTCAAATAGCACAATGTTCAGCTCAATCACGAGGCGAGAACTGTTTTTTTTTTATATATACAGTATTATTTTTTTTCACTTTTAAATCGTTTTGTAAAATACTTTCAACCCTTTTTTTAATAGCCTTTTGCTACTTTATCTTCTAGGCTAGCCTTTTGCTAACTTGATCTTTTAGCTGGCTTTTTGCTCCATTCTAGCCTTTTGCTAACTTGATCTTTTAGCTGGCTTTTTGCTCCATTTAGCTTTTAGTTATATCTAGGGGTGGGGCAGATCCGATCCAGTATCGGTATCCGATACCAGCAGAATGTAAGTATCGGGTATCAGAACCAACCTGCCGATATTTCCGATACTTTCTAGATGTCAGAGAGCACATATATTTCACCATACTCTGTGACTTCTGTCTTAACATTGTTACTTAGCGGTATATTAGTGTTCAATTATAGATTAAATCTGTATCTGTTGATAAAATTCAACAAGAATTACAACTCATATAGTGCCAGAATTAAAAATAAGACTAGAAAATGGGGAGTAGAATGTGATGATTTCCCATAATGCTTAGCAGTATTTTAGACTAGTGTTCCTTGCACCATGAGTCAGAAGGACGTCTGTGGAAGAGACCTGCCTCTTCTTGTATGCCATTTGTTTGTGAATTACTGTAGTGAGGCTCAGAGTGTCTTCTTTGGGTTTACCTCACACAAGTCCGAGTTTTGTGCAACATATGTGCTCTCCCTTCAAGAACTTAATTATTACAGCCTCCTATGCTTGAACACCGATATCGGATCGGAAAAGTATCGGCCGATACTCAGTTGTTATGTATCGGATCGGAAGTGAGAAATGTGGATCGGTGCATCCCTAGTTATATCCTCTTGCTACTTTTCACTACTAGCAGACCATTTAATACTTTTTACGTGCTTTTATTTATTTTGAGACAACTACTTTTTTACTTTCAGCTTGCCCTTGGTACTTTTGACTTTTAGCCAACTGTTTTATTAAGTGTAGCTTTTAACTGACATTTAGTTACGTTTAACTCTTAGTTAATCACTACTTTTAGCAAGCCTTTAGCTATTTTTAAGTTGCTTTTTCCCTATTTGAGCAGCTTTTACTGCTACTACTTTTAACTTGCTTCATCCATCCATCCAGCTACCAATCAACCTAACATGTATGTTTTTGGTCTGTGGGAGGAAACTGGAGTACCAGGAGGAAACTCACATGCACGGAGAGAACATGAAAACTCCACCCATCCAGAAAGTTGCCCGACCAGGATTTTATCTGACGACCTCCTCACTGAGACGGCAGCTCTGCCAACTGAGCCACTGTGCTGTCTAACTAGCATTCAGCTATTTTTTAATAACATTTTGGTACCGTTAGCTACTTTTTACGTAATAAGTTAATTTGAAAATGTTCAATTTTAGCTGACATTTTGTTACTTTTAGTTTCTAGCATGCCTTTCAATACGTTTAGCTAGCCTTTCCATAATTTTAGCTAGCTTTTCAATACGTTTTGCTAGCCTTTCCATAATTTTAGCGATCCTTTTGACACTTTTAGTTAGCCTTTCTATAATTTTAGCTATAGCCTTTCCATAATTTTAGCGATCCTTTTGATGCTTTTATCTTCTACATAATTTTAGCGATCCTTTTGATACTTTTAGCTAGCCTTTCCATAATTTTAGCAATCCTTTTGATACCTTTAGCTACCTTTTACATAAGTTAACAATTTGAAAATGTTAAATTTTAGCTGACATTTTGTTACTTTTAGTTTCTAGCATGCCTTTCAATATGTTTAGCTAGCCTTTCCATAATTTTAGCTAGCTTTTCAATACGTTTTGCTAGCCTTTCCATAATTTTAGCGATCCTTTTGACACTTTTAGTTAGCCTTTCTATAATTTTAGCTATAGACTTTCCATAATGTTAGCGATCCTTTTGATGCTTTTAGCTAGCTTTTACATAATTTTAGCAATCCTTTTGATACCTTTAGCTACCTTTTATATAAGTTAACAATTTGAAAATGTTAAATTTTAGCTGACATTTTGTTACTTTCAGTTTCTAGCATGCCTTTCAATACGTTTAGCTAGCCTTTCCATAATTTTAGCTAGCTTTTCAATACGTTTTGCTAGCCTTTCCATAATTTTAGCGATCCTTTTGACACTTTTAGTTAGCCTTTCTATAATTTTAGCTATAGCCTTTCCATAATTTTAGCGATCCTTTTGATGCTTTTAGCTAGCTTTTACATAATTTTAGCAATCCTTTTGATACTTTTAGCTAGCCTTTCCATAATTTTAGCGATCCTTTTGATACCTTTAGCTACCTTTTACAAAAGTTAACAATTTGAAAATGTTCAATTTTAACTGACATTTTGTTACTTTTAGTTTCTAGCATGCCTTTCAATACATTTAGCTAGCCTTTCCATAATTTTAGCTATAGCTTTTCAATACGTTTTGCTAGCTAGCTTTTCAATACGTTTTGCTAGACTTTCCATAATTTTAGTTATCCTTTTGATACTTTTAGTTAACCTTTCCATAATGTTAGCTATAGCCTTTCCATAATTTTAGCGATCCTTTTGATACTTTTAGCTAGCCTTTCCATAATTTTAGCGATCCCTTTGATACCTTTAGCTACCTTTTACAAAAGTTAACAATTTGAAAATGTTCAATTTTAGCTGACATTTTGTTACTTTTAGTTTCTAGCATGCCTTTCGATACTTTTAGCTAGCTTTTCAATACGTGGTTTTGCTAGCCTTTCCATAATTTTAACGATCCCTTTTATACTTTTAGCTAGCCTTTCCATAATTTTAACGATCCTTTTAGCAGCTTTTAATTATTTTAGCTATAGCATTTCCATACTTTTAACTAGCCTTTCAATACTTTTAGTGAGCCTTTCGATACGTTTAGATAGCCTTTCCATAATTTTAGCTAACCTTTCCATATTTTTTGCTAGGCTTTTGATACTTTTAGCAAGACTTGTCATCATTTTTGCTAGCCTTTCCATAATTTTAGCTAGCCATTCTATCCTTTCCATAATTTTTTAGCTAGTATTTATGCTCATTTTCTATTTCAGCTGACATTTTGTTACTTTTAACTTATAGCACCCTTTTTGATTTTAGCTAGCCTTTTGATACTTTTAGTTAGCCTTTTGCCTGTTAAATTTTTAGCTGACATGTTACTTTTTGCTTCTATCAAACCTTTTAATAGTAGCAACATTTTGATACAAGTGGTATGGTATTAGCTAGCATTTTACTACTTTTCGCTTCTAGCGAGCCTTTGGATAATTTTTTGTTGTTGCTACTTTAAAGCTGCAGTCTGCAGTTCTGTAGTGCAGTCTGTAAGTTGTCTAAAAATATATTTTTAACATATTTCTTCACTCTGTCACTATCTCCTGACAGACTGATGTTAGATAATAATAATAATAACAACAATGAATTCAATTTATAACGCACTTTTCATTAATGAAAATATCAAAGTGCTACAAGGAGCAACATAATTAAATGACAATAAAACAAATAATAAAACAATTAAAATCAATAACAATATCAGCTAACAATATCAAAAAGAATCATGAGGAGGTAGAGTATGCTTGGTCGAAAAGAAAGGTCTTCAAGCCGCTCTTAAAGTCAACCACAGACTGTGGGGCTCTTAGACAGTCAGGAAGAGAGTTCCACAGGCAGGGGGCAGCCACACTGAAAGCCCGGTCTCCCATGGTCCTTAATTTGGTTCTCGGAATGTGAAGGAGATTGCTGTTCTGTGACCGCAGCGAACGGGTGGATGAGTATGGAATAAGAATATCCTTCAGATAATCTGGTGAAGTTCCGTGTAAGCATTGATGTGTAATGAGAGCAGTTTTGTACTGAATTCTGTAGGCGACAGGAAGCCAATGAAGGTTATGGAGAATGGGCGTAATATGTTCAAATTTACGAACTCTCAACAAGATCCTTGCTGCACTGTTTTGAATATATTGAAGTTTCTGAAGGTTTTTGCCAGGGATTCCAATAAACAGGGAGTTGCAGTAGTCGAGCCTGGAGGAGACAAAAGCATGGACGAGCTTCTCAGCATCGGAAAAAGTTAGGGATGGGCGAAGTCTGGAGATGTTTCGAAGATGGAAGAAGCAAGTTTTAAACAGATGCTTAATGTGATTTTCAAATGTAAGATTGGAGTCCATTTTTATTCCAAGATTAGTAACAGAGGTGGAGAGGGGGATGTCTTGTCCAGAAAAGGAAAGTCTTGTTATAGGAGATGTTTGTACCTGGTGAGGGGTGCCAATCAGTATGGCCTCAGTCTTGGAGCAGTTTAATTGAAGAAAGTTCTGATAGACAAAGTAATCTCTGAAAAAACTATACAGTAGTCCCCTAGTCTGGTTAAAACCAGACCCTTGTCCTTCACTTCGCTTCGTACTAGGGTCTGGGACTTCTCCCATAGACAAGGATTTCTCCGGTAGATTTTTGACCGGACCAATCAGAGAACAGAAGGCGGAGTTTTGAACGACGTCGACTGACGTCGTCAGTTTGCCCTGCTTAAAATGGCTGCCGGCACGAAGGAATTTTCAAGAAAACAAGGTAAAAAACTATTATTTCTTTGCTGAGAAAAAATATATTTCTTAGCTGACGTTATATCAGAAGGGTTCCTGAGCTTAACAGTTCCTAAATCAATTCACGAAATGGTCAAATCTGCTGGATTTAAATTGTTTCGGTTTGACATTTTCCAAACAGCCTCGGGTGCGCTACGAAAATAAATTATAAAAAATCGAATTTTATCTCAAATGTTTCATCCAGGCCAACAGTCAGTAAATTAGAGCCATATAATTACACACTGGTAGCAGAAAAAATATCCACCGAGTGGTTTCTGAGCTATTTATCTGAATAGTTAGCCTGGAGGACTGGACAGGCTAACGTGACGTATGTTGCAGCTTAGTTTTAGCAGGTCGCTTTCGTAAATGAGCCCATGGGGTTCAAAAGATTTACCTGACTAAATAAAGGTTGAATGAATGAATGAAAACATACGTCACGGCCAAACGTTAACGATTGGGTAACCTCAGCAGAGGCCCCGCCTCCAGCAAGAATCGGTTCTCTATGGAGAAAGTCCAGACCCTAGTACGAAGCGAAGGACAAGGGTCTGGTTTTAACCAGGCTAATAGTCCCCTTGCTTCTCTAAAAGCATTTCTAAAAAGCCACAGTGACCCGCCGTTAACCAGCCAATAAAAACAGAGTTTTTAACCAGCAAATAAAAACAGAGCTTCTCACTTCTCACGGTCCTAACCCATGCCCCTGCCCCCCCGTCCCAGCCCCCGCGGCCGCGCAGGTTCTCGTTCAAAGTATTGCAAAGCGATGCAAAACTGTTTTGTATGTGACACAAATGTATTAAATTCCCTTACTTCATCCCTGATCTGGACTTTTTTTTTGCCAAAAGTCAAGTGATCGCTTCCTCCTCCACTGATCCATGACTGAAACATTGAGGAAATGAATGAATTTGTCACGAGCGAATTAAACTCATGTCCAACAAGGCTACAAGAGGCTCAGCAGATTTCACGGTGTTCTGGTGTGCTGGACCAGCGCTCCCTGTTTTTATTTTTTTAGAACGTTTTATTAACATATAATCACAGAACTTCGCAGCGGCTGACAGGACATACAGTGGAGGCAGAGCATTCGGAAGCAGCGCTGCAAGAGCAAGGGGAAGGGACCAGAAACGTGTCTCTGTTCAAAATTTTCTTAAGTTCTAGCGTGTTCCAGAAATTACATATTGCACCTTTAAGCTTTCATTCTATACATTTGGCTAGCTTTTTGCTAACAACTCAGTTTCAGCTTTATCAAATTTCAGCAATGATTGTTGTGTATATTTTATATGCGGTTTGTCTTGTTGCTAAAGGACATTGGGTATTATAAATATAACTATAATGTGCAACTCTACAGGATTTTGTAGAAGTGCTATAAACAATGTCATCATCACTGCTGCTATGGAAGATATCGGCAACCTATACTCATGTTTGTCTTATCTGTTAGCAAAATATTTTATCAACCACATGACTGATTTACCGTAGATGAAACTCTCACAAAGAGAATATTGGATACCGGTATCTTTCATAAAAAATATATTTTTAAGCTGACACAAACAGGCATAGGCAGTAGCATGTGATAATGTTTCTAGTTATGATTGTGAGTAAATATACTTTCTCTTCAACTGGGAACCAAGAAAGAGTAAAATAAAAATAAACTCAGATGGAAAACTGTATAAAACTTGAACAAACTGTGTCCTCAGTGGGAGTCATCTCACTGGAGTGGATCTTTTCTTTCCCGTTTCTCCATGCTTCTTGCGGTCCTACGGAGATGTTCGGCCCGGTTTTATTTCACATAAACCCCCAACTTCTTCCCAAATCCTGTTTCTACAACCCAGAGGTTCGTCTGCCGACCCTCGTCCCCATGGTAATTAGCTCAAACCTCAGCTAATTAGCCGACCTAAACAAACTCCTCAAAGCAACCAAAGGACAAGCCACCACCTTCCAAAAACACCATCAATGGCAGGGAGAGATTTGTGTGATGGGTTAATGGGAGGATAGTAAAAGAGCTTCAGAGGCGACATTGTTGAGTTCATACCGCGCCGTGACCCCGGACGACGTTTTAAAGAGATGGGTGTTTATCTACCGATTCCCCTGAATGGGTCAAGAAGCACATAAAGAAAGACCGGACGATAAAGGCCCATCAACTTGAGGGTGACCCCTCCTTCCACTCATCCATGGAGGACTAAAAGGACCCCGATGTCCTCCCCGGCCGAGAAACACACGGATCAAGTGTCTTTCTGTACTTGTGTGACGCGTCCCCTCAAGAATGCGAATCCCTTCCTCTGGTCGTTCACTTCCATCTCCCCCCCACCTCCTCTGCTTGCTGACTTCACTCACAGCCGCGGAGCTGTCGCTGGAGGAATCTGGAAAACACCAGTGGGGAATGAGAGGAATTTTCTGCTTCTCGTTTCCTCTTAAACCACCTCCCCTTCTCCCCTCGCTCTCTTTATTTTGGACGCTTCTCTATGCGGCGAGCGAGGCTCTTGAGTTTTCCCGTTTCTGAACGCCGTCCAACAATAACAACCTCTCATAAACAAAAGGAGTTTGTTGATTGGTATGTCCTATCAGTTCGGCTGGCATTGGGCCTTCCAAACCGTCCTCAAAAGTACAGGCTACACGGAGCGTCGTGAGAAATTTAAGGGTTACTGTAAAAAAAACAGCGTGTCTGAAGAACTGTAAACACACGCTTTGGTTCTTTCTTAATCCACCGTCCCGCCAAAAAAAAAAAGGGACTTTGATGGACAAATCTCCTAAAGGGGAAGCTGGTCAATGTCAGGAAACCACAAAAGTACAGGGGAGAAAAAACAGCAAGTTTTGGAATTCTCTGCTTTTACAGCTCCAGTGGTCTCGTAAATGGAGTCTGGATCGAATCGAGTGTTTTTTTTTCAAACAAGTTGACCGTGGTTCTGCCCCCGGTCGGTTCACCAGCCGAGCGCCAATTAAATCCTCTGTCTGAACGTTCGAACTGATGGGTATCGGAAGGACTTTTTTTATTTTGGTTTCCATGTTAGTTAAAGGGTTCAGCACTGATCGTCGTTCTCTGCTGAAAATGTTTTATTTTTATACTCTTGCAGCAACTAAACAAAATAAGATACTAGAAGAAATCTAAAAAGATTGATGTAAAGTATCTTCAGTATTTCAAAGTAATTTCCTACAGGCTGCATACCAGAGAGAAACTTTTGGAAATACAGAGTGCTTCTCTTTTTAACCCCCGAAACCTTAACAAAGTTCAGTGCTGTCAGAAGCAATAAGCAGAAACAGTACGCCCCCTGGTGGATGAGAAAGCGTTCACATCACTCCAAACTCTGGAAGACATGAGACTTTTCCATCCAGCCCCAAGTATCCACAATGAGGAAGCCAAGGTGACATTCTTAGATCTTTAGATTTTATTTAGGATGAAAAATAGAACAAATAAAAACACTTTATTCACATAATTCACTCAAACACACACCAAACACTCGTCACAAAGACATCCATCATTCATCTGCATCCAGGACTTCTGGAGTAAAGCCCGGCTCACAGCGGTCATCACTTGTCCCCGGGCTTAAACGGGTCAGACCAGATCTTCAGACCTTTGGACCAAACAAGAAACAGTATCTATAGGTTAATAAAACTTTAGTCTGTGACCTCCTCTGCAGCACAGCTCAGAGTATACAGTCCCTCGCTACTTCGCAGTTCCGACTTTCGCGGGTTTTCAGCGTACACGATTGTCAACTTCAATATTACTCACGTGGTTGGGACGGAACGGGATAAAAAACTTTGGACAAGCCGTCATTTTGTATTTTCTTTCAATAGGCCTATACTGTAACGCAAGTCAAACTACACTACCCAGAAGCCAACAGCGCTTCCGGCCGTTACTTCTGCTGAAACAGAGGGAAAGTTTTGCAACGCAAATCTACGCCATCTATGAAGCTGACAGAACTGGCAGGAAAGTTTCAAATAATCCTGAAGCTTAATGATCCACGTGCACATCGACCTGGACTGGGCGGTGGGCTCCGTCACTGCAGGGTAGGTCTGAAGAACCGGAACCGAGCTGGTGAGTAAAATTTTGCAGTACTGTACAGTAAATATACGTATGCAGTGGTGTATTCTACATTTTTGTAGTGAGTATACTGTGCTTAGAAACCAAAGTACACTGGTTAGTACATCATTAATTTATTTAGATTTTTAAGCATAGTAAACATTTCCAAATTTCTCTGATGCTTATATTTGAATAAATGAACAACAAACTTTATACAACAGTTGGCTTTGTATTAAAAACATGTTATATAATTTATAAAACGGTATCAAAGCAAAGCGCTGCATACAGACAGATTGTTACAGAAGCGTTTAACGTATCAATGACGCATGCCTAATGATATGTCATGTATCGTTGGGCACTTTTAAATGGGTATATTGAAATTCTTAAGTTTTTCTAGTGGGTATACTCCATATAACTACGTATCACGTAGACTGCACCACTACTGTATACGTATATTGTTAAAATTATGTAGGTTTAAGGTTGTTGTTAAAATTATGTAGGTTTAAGAGTTTAGAACATTGCAAGAGTGTGGCAAGGGTTTAATAAAGCCGTAAAATATTTATAAATACTAAAATAAATATAGCGTTCCCACTTGGTGGTTTTTCACTTATTGCAGTGGTGTCTGGAACGTAACCCCAGCGATAATCGAGGGACTACTGTACTTGCAAAGCATCTCCAGCGGCTCATTGGGGTCACCGTGGTTAACAACACACCTGTGTCCATCACTCCCTGACTACCAAGTTAATAAAAGACCGACTGAAAAGTAAGCCTCAAACAGTCGCTGTGTGAAAACAGTCAGATCTGAAAAGAATAAGAATAAGTCTACGGAAACTTGTGCACTCTGTATTCTTGAGGGGTTTCAGAGACAAACACAAGTTTTATAGAGGAGAGACACCGAGTGAAAGAAGACATGCCTTCATTCTGATGGATACTTTCTGTGTGTGGCAAAAAGAGTTGTGGGAGCAAGATACAATTGTTTACGAAAGTTTAGATTTTTTTTATTTACAAAATTTAGAGTGTGACGTCAAGGTTGAAGGTTCTTTATTGTCATTCACATCACATGTAGTACATGAGGTGGAACGAAAGTGTGCACTCAAGGTCCCACTTACATCCAAAATAGCAAAAATATAAAAAAGAAAAAGTATACAAGGATCTAAGATATATGCTAAACAATGATAATATAGTACGGTGCATTAGACAGCAGCCTGAACATGAGTCTGCTGTGAGCAGATGGGTATAGATATAGCAGCGTATGGGTAAGAAATCAGCAGCATCAACTGTTAGCTGAATATTATGTACAAGCCCAAAACCAGAAAAGTTGGCACGTTGTGGAAATCGCAAATAAAAACAGAATACAATGACTTGCAAATCTTTTTCAACCTATATTCAATTGAACACACTGCAAAGACCACATACTTAACGTTCGAACTGGTAAACTTTGTTATTTTTTGCAATTATTAGCTCATTTGGAATTTGATGCCTGCAACATGTTTCAAAAAAGCTGGCACAAGTGACAAAGAAGACAGAGAAATTTGAGGAATGCTCATCAAACACTTATTTGGAATATCCCACAGGTGAACATGCAAATTGGGAACAGGTGGGTGCCATGATTGGGTATAAAAGCAGCTTCCTTGACATGCTCAGTCATCCACATAGAAGGATGGGGCGAGGGTCACCACTCTGTGAACAAATGCGTGGGCAAATTGTCGAACAGTTCAAGAACAACTTTTCTCAACGAGCTATTGCAAGGAATTTAGGAATTTCACCATCTACGGTCCGTAATATCATCAAAAGGTTCAGAGAATCTGGAGAAATCACTACACGTAAGGGGCAAGGCCGAAAACCAACATTGAATGCCCGTGACCTTCGATCCCTCAGGCGGTACTGCATCAAAAACCGACATCAGTGTGTAAAAGATATCACCACATGGGCTCAGGAATACTTCAGAAAACCACTGTCAGTAACTACAGTTCGTCGCTACATCTGTAAGTGCAAGTTAAAGCTCTACTATGCAAAGCAAAAGCCATTCATCAACAAGATCCAGAAACGCCGCCGGCTTTGCTGGGCCCGAGCTCATCTGAGATGGACTGATGCAAAGTGGAAAAGTGTTCTGTGGTCTGATGAGTCCACATTTCAAATTGTCTTTGGAAACTGTGGACGTCGTGTCTTACGGACCAAAGAGGAAAAGAACCATCAGGACTGTTATAGGCGCAAAGTTCAAAAGCCAGCATCTGTGATGGTATGGGGGTGCATTAGTGCCCAAGGCATGGGTAACTTACACATCTGTGAAGGCACCATTAATGCTGAAAGGTACATACAGGTTTTGGAGCAACATATGCTGCCATCCAAGCGACGTCTTTTTCATGGACGCCCCAGCTTATTTCAGCAAGACAATGCCAAGCCACATTCTGCACGTGTTACAACAGCGTGGCTTCGTAGCAAAAGAGTGCGGGTCCTCCCCTGGCCTGCCTGCAGTCCAGACCTGTCCCCCATTGAAAATGTGTGGCGCATTATGAAACGTAAAATACGACAACGGAGACCCCGGACTGTTGAACAACTTAAGCTGTACATCAAGCAAGAATGGGGAAGAATTCCACCTGAAAAGCTTCAAAAATTGGTCTCCTCAGTTCCCAAACGTTTACTGAGTGTTGTTAAAAGGAAAGGCGATGTAACACAGTGGTAAATATGTCCCTGTGCCAACTTTTTTGCAATGTGTTGCTGCCATTGAATTCTAAGTTAATGGTTATTTGCAAAACAAAATAAAGTTTCTCCGTTCGAACATTAAATATATTGTCTTTGCATTCTATTCAGTTGAATATGGGTTGAAAAAGATTTGCAAGTCATTGTATTCTGTTTTTATTTGCGATTTGCACAACGTGCCAACTTTTCCGGTTTTGGGCTTGTATATATTGTGTGTATGATTGGCGTGTTGGGATTCAAAGCTGCGTGAGATACAGGACAAAGTTGAAAAGAATCATAACTAGAGAAACTGCATTTTCGCAGGAAATGCAGTGTGAATGCTTATTGCTGAAAAACAGCTGAAATTACTTAAAAACATGCTGAAATGTACCTGAAATGGAAGAACAAGCATAAAGTTAGCAGAAGAAAGCAGAAACACACATTTGCTGAATGTTAAAGAAGCAGAAATGAGCACAAGTGGGAATTATCAGAAAAAAAGTCAAAATTTGAAGAAAAAAAAACTGCATAAGCTAAATATAGTTGAAAAACTGAGACCAGCAGAAACAAGCTGAAAGGAACATAACAAGCTGAACGTAGTAGAACTAAGTTAATTAGGCTGAAAGAAGCAGAAATGAGCAGAAAAGCGTGGAAATGATCTGAAAAAAGCTTAAATTAGCACAAAAACTGCTGAAAAGTAGCTTAAAAAGCAGAAAGAAGCTTAAATTAGCAGAAGGAAGTGGAGAAAGTGCATTTTTGCTGAATTAGGCTGACATTTTTTAAATTAGTGCAAAAAAAGAAGAAGAATTAGCTGAAAATGATAAAATTAGCATAAAATAACTAAATAGTAGCTGAAAAACTGAAACCAGCAGAAATAATATAAAAGGAGCATACCAATCTGAAAGTAGTAGAACTAAGTGTTAATTAGGCTGAAAGAAGCAGAAATTAGCAGAAAAACATGGAAATTATCTGAAAAAAGCTGAAATTAGCACAAAAAACAGCTGAAAAATAGCTTAAAAGGAGAAAGAAACTAAATTAGCAGAAGGTAGTGGAGAGAGCGCATTTTTGCTGAATTAAACTGACAATTTTTTTAATTAGTTCAAAAAATGTGGAATTAGTGGAAAAAGATTAAATTAGCATAAAACAGCTATATATTAGCTGTAATTTTAGAAAAAGTTGAAACTTTCAGAAATAATCTGAAAGGAGCAGAAAGAAGTTAGAAGAAGGACAAAAATGTTGTAGTTAGCAGAAAGAATCTGAAAGGATCACAAACCAGCTGTAAGTGGCTGAAATCAGCAAAAAAATTGTTTTAATTTGCACAAAGAAGCTGAAGCAGAATAAAATGTGAAAGGAGCAGTAAAAGGTTGTAAAATGAGCTCATTTCATTTTCTATGAGAGGGAAAAAAATGGCAGCAAAGGCTAAACATTTCAAAAAGCTTAAAATTGCACCAGTACAAAAAGTTACAGCAAGATTGTCCTGAACGAGCTGAACGTTTTATGATTTGTTGAAATGGCACAAAAACTGCGGAACGAGAATCGCACTGAAAACCGTACGGAAGAAAAACAGATGCTTTATAAACGTTCACACAATAAATTTGCTTCAATGTTTGTCCAGTTTTGGACACGTTTACATGAGCAGAGTAACTTTAGTGCCATGTGAGTTTGTCTTTTCCATCCATCCATGTGACGCGGCCTGTTTGTAACGTCTGCTCTACAATAATCTGCTCGTATAAAATGTTTCAGACGTACCCGTCCTCGTCAGTTCAGTCTGAATTAAACTCCAGCTGTTTGCTTCACCTTCAGCTCGTCACATTAAGTCGATCATATTTTAAAATAAACCTGCCCACTCCTCTTGTGTGATCCTTACCCACGGGCTGCACATCTGCCTGGTTGATTCCTGCCCGGTTCACCCTTTGGATTTGTCCTAGAAGCAAAAAGAGCACAGATTATAAAGCTAACGTGTGAAAATGATCTTAAACAGGCCTGTGGTTATCTTTAGTTTTCATTGTTGGCTTTGAAAGTAAATTAAAATAAACCAATTCTACTGAATCTTAATGTCTTAGTTAAACTGATCCTGACTACAAACTCAAACAAATAACAAAAAAATGAATGTCTTCATTAACTTTTATTTATTTAACTTCAACTACCGCCTCTTTTCAAGCAGAAAATTTGAGTTTTTACACTTTCAATATAGATTTGATTTTAAAATGTTCCACGTTAAAGTTCAATTATTGCATCAAAAAGTATTCATTTATTTTTATTAGTATTTATTCATTTTTACAATAATGAAATGCAACAATTGACATACTGTATATGAATTGAAAATAAAAAATATAAAATGAAAGGTAGCAGATGAAGAAAATATCTTATTAAATCTGCTCCTTATTTATCTAAATAAGAATTCAAACAAATTGTTCTATAATAACAAAATAAGTAAACAACTCATTAAACTTTTAACTGTATATATTACTCATTGAAATACATGTACATTCATTTATATTTGTTTCAGAGGATAGCTAAACAAAATGCTCAACTTCATACCTAAATTAGCCAAAGTTAGCTAGTTTTCGTTGTCGTGTTAAACATTTTTAGCCTCGAAATTAATAATAAACTCGATGTCATAACTTACAGCTACATGAAATAGAGGCTGTAGTAGCAGATTGTGTAAGTTATACATTTATGTAGTGTTAAATACACTTACTGTACTCGTCTTTGTGCATCAGAGGATACACGAATATGGGATAAAATGCAGCAGCCACCGCCGTAATGAAGCCTCCGAAAATCAGCACCGTTTTAATGTTTTTAGACATTTTCTCTGTAGCATCTGAAGACACTTTCACCTTCGGATGAACGCTGTGTTTACTTCCGGTGTTAAAGTTCACAGTCTAAATAAAAAAAACAGGCGAAGTCGAGCTGCTTCGGATTGTCCGGGCTTCCGTAGTGAATGAACTGTCAGAAGATGGGGGTCCGTTCCTTTTCAGTCAGCCGGGGAATGACGCAGCTGATACGCCGCAGGATAAAAACGAAGCCACGCCCACCCGGCTTCCCGGTTTGTCAGCCGAGCGGGAAAGGGTGTGCAGCTAGTCACGTGACGAAGCAAAAACAACAACATGTCCAGGAAGTGGAGGCAGGGGAAGTTAAAGAAGACGTTTTTCTGTTTATGGGATACCAAAATGAGATTTTTAGCAGTTTTTGTGTTTATTTTGTGTTTTTGTTCTTATGAAGCGAAAGCGGAGGATCAGCCCATTCAAACTTTCGTGATTCCCCACAGTCATATGGATGTGGGCTGGGTTTACACAATACAGGTTTGTTAAAAGCTTTAATCAAGTTGTGTTCCATCTCTACAACTAACTGACCTGAGCGAAAACAACAAGTGACTATAAATGAGCCAGTTTTACAGACGTCGAGCTAATATTTGGTGTGGTAATAGCTGAGATTCCTTCCTAACTCATTCTGAGCACTAACCTATCTGTTTTTTTATTTTTTATTTTTTTTACTCTGCCGTTAAACTCTTGTTTGTCTGTTAGCAAAATATGTCTCGAACCACTGGACAGGTTTTAATAAAACTTCAAGGTTACATTCTTGAAATGTGCATCTCAATTCAAGATGGCTGCCACAGCCAACACATTAGTGGCTGCAGCTCAGTCAGTTTTACAGATACGGAGCTACATTTTGGCGTGGTAGTAGCTGAGAGTATTCTTGGGGGAGTGGCGCAGAGGTTAGAGGAGGTGGGTCTGTGATCGGAAGGTCACTGGTTCGACTCCCCAGACGGACAACATTAAAATGTGGGTGAGAAAGGTGAAACTCCCACACCTTTGCCCCACTCTGTGCCCTTGAGCAAGGCCCTTAACCCCTACCATCTGCTTCCCTGGGCACCCTACATGGCAGCTCTCTGCACCACACAGAGCACTGTGGTAGCTCTGTGGCGACCCCTGAAATGAGCAGCCGAAAGAAGAAGAAAGTAGCCGAGAGTCGTGTCCCTCACATGTAAGAATGCTGAATAATCTTGTTTTTCCTGCAGGAGAGCATGCACGCCTACGCAGCCAACGTGTACAGCAGCGTGACCGAGGAGCTGTCAAAGGTCAAAGAGCGCAGGTTCATCGCCGTGGAGCAGGAGTTCTTTCGGCTGTGGTGGGACACCGTAGCTTCCGAGACCCAAAAGAAACAAGTATGAGCTCGTTGTCGCAGCAACGTAATCGAGACCCCGTAGATCTCGAAGAGACGTCGCTCGTCGTCCGAGGAGCTTTCTCAGTTCTACAATTGAGAAAGCTCCTCGGACGAAGAGCGAAACGTCTTCTGTTACAAATAAAGTCCAGTTGTCTTTGTATTGAAAGTTTTTTTTAATTAGGCTGCGAGATAAAAGCTTAACTGGTCAACAGTTTCCTTTACAGCTTAATTTACCTCCACCGTGCAGCCTCCACTGTAGAAAAGGGCAGTGCCCCCCCACACACACACACCACACACACACACACACACACACACACACGCATCTTACTTTTCTTTTGGCTGTCTCTGTTGGGATCAGAGGCTCCTGTGAGGATAACAAACATAAACAAACTTTAGGTGAACTGTTTAACCAGCTGATCCAATGGATGAGCACATTTTTACAAGCTTTATCTGTGTGTCACTCTTTAGTGACCGTCATCAGGCTGCGTTCCAGCTTCTTTTAAACATGCTGTGGTGCAGCCTCTCATAAAGTAGAAAAAACTCGACACACCACTGCTCTTAAATTATAGACCTATTTCAAAACTACCTTTTCTGTCAAAAATTTTAGAGAAAGTTGTTTTTAATCAACTCAAGAGGTTTTTAACTGCCAACAGCATTGGTGAAAAATTCCAGTCAGGTTTTTAATCGGGCCACAGCACAGAGACAGCCCTTTTAAGAGTTTTTAATTGTCGAAAACTTGTCATTCAGTCAATGATCGTCTGTAGAGACGCGACTCTCAGACTTGTGTCCGATATTTGTTGTATTTTTTTCATTGTTTCTTTAAGACGTGACTTTTAGATATTGTTCAGTATTTCTTAGAGACATATGATAGGCCTGACCTTATTTTTAAAAAATCCATTGTTTACGTAACATATAGTCATTTTATAATAAAACTAGCTTGCGTAGTTTGAGTAGATTCAAGTTTAAGGTTAGACAGCATGGTACAGTACTGTACTAAATATATACTAGTGTTTAGTGACCTCTTTGCCACAAGTCTTTGGTCACCAGTCTCTTTAAACGTAATTGAAATATTCAGCCACTCTGACGGCTGCACTTCCTCCTCGTCAGGTGTACAACTGGCATTCGTCTTTTTCCTCCTTCTGAGCTACAGGATCCACTAAATTGGTGGCAAAACGGGCAAAGTCAAAAGAAAATCGTGCTCTCTGTAAATAAAATGTAAAGAAATGAGACAGAGTTTAAGATGCTTGCATTATGTAACCTTAAAATTGAATTCTGTGCTTGACAGCAGATATTTTGAGATACTGAAAGCAACTGAAAATCTTAACAACAATGACGACAACTATAGCCTTTTGGTTTGGGGCTCATCTTATTTTGAACCCATTCCACCCTGCAGAAAACCCTGCAGAAAACTGGTTCATAGATTTAGTTCAGCATATATCTTTATTTATCTTTGCTCAGTTTAAAATAAGTTTTTTAGAATTTTTTTAGAATTATAATTTAATAAAGTTCATATTTATCTGATATATTTCAATTTGTAAATGTAAATAATGAATTAATACACCAAAGTTAGTCATGGAGTTCCTCAGGGTTCAGTGCTTGGACCAATACTCTTTACCTTATAAATGCTTCCATTAGGTAAAGTTGTTAAACAACTTGGGATGCATTTTCATTGTTATGCTGATGATACACAGTTATATTTGTCCATGAATCCTAATGAATCCAATCAGCTACTTGGACTACAACATGTCTTAAAGACATAAAAAACCTTTAGGACCCTTAATTTTACTGAATTGAATTAAAATAAGAGTCACGTTGTCTTTGCTGGATCTTAAAACTCTTAGCTACTCATCCCCTGCTGAAACTCACTTCACTTTAACAACTTTCAGCCGGACTTCCTCCTTTAATTTTGGTCTCCGCGTGTGTGAATTCTAGGTGCGACAGCTTGTGCAAGAAGGTCGTCTCGAGTTTATTATCGGGGGCCAAGTGATGCACGACGAGGCCGTAACGGACCTGGACGATCAGATCTTGCAGTTGACGGGTAATCCAACACTTCTTTTTAAAATCTCCTCCAGTACTCCTAGTGCCGGTGCAAGGTACAAAACGTATCAGTTCTGTTGTTTCAGAGGGCCACGGGTTTCTGTACGAGACGTTCGGGGCGCGCCCTCAGTTCTCCTGGCACGTGGATCCGTTTGGAGCATCTTCCACCACGCCGGTCCTGTTCGCCATGGCGGGGTTCAACGCACACCTCATCTCGCGCATCGACTACGACCTCAAAGACAGCATGCAGAAAAACAAGGTCAAGGCTGTTCACCTTAACAGTAGAGCTTGTTTGATCAACAATTACTTCAGCTATGAAAACAAGACTGTTTAGTTCTTGTAATAAAAAAAAATATTAACACGGACATAGGCCTGTCACAATAACAAATTTTGCTGGGGGGATTAATTGTTTCAGAAATTATTGCGAATTTGCGATAAACGATAATATTGTTTAAAATCAACAATAATTAATTGTCAAATTTTAGAAGAAATTTAGATTTGTTTGGAGTGTAGTACCTTTTTTTAACCACCTGATGGCAGCATAAGACCATTTGAACTAGTATTACGGTAACTAGTATTTGGTTCAAGACCACCTAACCCGAGACCAAGTCAAGACCAGAGTTTACCGAGACAAGACCAAGACTTTTAGGGTCCGAGACCAAGTCGAGACCAAGACTTCAAATAAAATAAATAAAATGTAAAATTTTATTATAAAATATTTTTATATTAATGAATTCATCAGCTTTTATAAATTTCCAAAGCTACATAAAGAAATCAGACTTTCAGTGGCCTAACTTCATGCGATTCAACAATAAAATTACACAACTGTTAAATTGGAAGCGGTTTCATCACGTCAGACCTTAAAAATCTGGCAAAACACTCTTCATAAGTCCAAACTCAAGACCATATAGTTGCATTACTATTAGTATTATAAGTATATTATTTGTGATTTAAATAGGCACATTTTATAACTGATGATATGGCAGACACCGTCTCCCACGCCCAGACAATCACTTCTCATTTTCATGGAGTGACCAGTGTTGCCAGATAGAGTCGAGGTTTTCCAGTCCAAAAATCTGTTAAAAACTGCCACATCACACAAAAATCCACCCGATCAATATATTGTTACAGTATATTTAAATAAATAAAATAAAAATGTCACATTTTTGTCATATGTGTATGTTCCCATACTTGACAGACGAAATTGGTCTCTGCATTTAACCCAACCACCACCAGGTGGTGCAGTGAGCAGCCGTAGTCAGCGCATTTACTGTTTGAACATGAACATACATCAGTACAAGCCAAGGTAATTTAACAATATGTGGCAAAACAACAACCCAACAAAAATCTTCCCAGAGTTCCCAGCAAAATCAGAATGAAAACCGCCCAACTGGCAGCAAACCACCCAATCTGGCCACACTAGGAGTGACGCGTGCGAGTGGGCGCGACAGCAGTAACAAAAAATGTATTTAGCTATGAGTCACGTTATCAACTGGATTTGAATCGGTACGTTTTGCTTCCAGTAAAAACAAAGATGTTGACAAACTGAACCACAGCTCTTGTAACTGCCCCCACCCCGATACCTGGCACAGGGGTTGGAGTTTGTATCCAAGCTGATCTTGCACAGTTAACTGGGGATAGATTGGGGCACCTGGCTGACCACAGGAAGTCTTCAATGTGACGCAGGCAGACCATAGACAATCATGTTGTGCATGGACAGTGTTGTCTTGTTGACAGTCTGCACCATGGAACTGTCTCAGGAGGGGTAAAACACATGAATGTGTCATCAGGGTGCACTAAATAACTACCAGAGGTGACCTGGAGTCAGACCCTTGGCTTTCCTGGTGTGCCTCCATAACATTGACAAGACTGGCCCTCCTTCCTTGGCGCCATCATACTTGAGCACAATGGTCATCAGTGGCGATGCAGAACTGATCCTAGTCAAGATCCAATATGTGATAAACACTGTTTTATGAAGAGTCCAACGCCTGGCACAGATCTCATGCTTGGTTCACAATATGACAGTCCTCTCCTGGTGCGGTCTGTCCTGGTTGACTGGAACAGAATCCGCCCCTGGACAACCTCGGTCAAGTTCTAGTATTGTTAATGTGTCTACAATACACTCTGTATTTTAAGTTACTACTGCCTGATAACACCATCACTCCACTCCTCATGTCACCACTCTTCCTTTGGTAGTCTGTTCTAGTCGTGTCCATTTTTTTGCAAATCAAATCATTTATGGAGGCTCACATTGATCCTCGTCTCCTGGGGTGCTTTACTGTTTTCTGTCATTGTTTTATATAGAAACTGCAGTTTGTGTGGCGAGGCTCTCCCTCTTTGAGAGCCCAGCAAGAGATCTTCACTCACACCATGGACCAGTTCAGCTACTGCGCTCCGTCACACCTGCCGTTCTCCAACAGGTCGTTTACCTTTACGTTTGTCGCGCCCATGTTCGTCCATTAATTGGACATTTAACTGAGTGGGTTTCGATTTATAATCAACTGGAGAAAGTCGAGCCACTTTTATTTAATCTAAACTCATGCAAGAAGTCAATTTAACTAGAGAAATTGCATTTCCTGTGAAAATGCAGCGCAAATGCTTATTGCGGAAGGATTTTTTGCTGAAAGCTGCTGAAGAAGCTGAAACCAGCGGAAAAGGCTTTGTCTCTGTTAATGTGAGTTGAATTGGAACAGCTGACATTTACCGTATTTTCTGGAATATAGGTTGCACCTGAATATAGGTCGCATTGTCCAATTATTGCCAAAGAATTGGAAAAATCCATATATAGGTCGCACCTGAATATAGGTCGCACCTACGTCAAAATGTGGACCGTGTTTAGCTCTGCTGCAAATGTCTCTTCCACAGGAGCGCACAGCAAGGCTTTTAAGAAGATTAACACTTAAAAACAATTAATTGTTTGATAAAAATTATAGCAAATATGTGTCTGAGCTGAACTTTTCTTTAATAAATGAATAATTTTAGCAGGATAAACACCTAAAAAATATTTGTTAGCTGACATTATTGTAAGAGTGTGTCTCAGTTTAATTTTTGTTAATAAATGATTACAAATCAGCTTATTTTATAAAAAGCCATAAATAGGTCGCACCTGAATATAGGTCGCAGGGCATGCAAAAATGACTAAAAAAAGCCGCGACCTATATTCCGGAAAATACGGTACTGAGAGCAGGAAAATGAAAGAAGAAATTTGTAGAAAAAGCTAGAGCAGAAATGTAGGAGAATATCAGTAGAAGCTGAAATGGGCAGAGAGGTGGATCAAAAAAGTCTTAAATTAGCAACAAAAATAAATAAACAAGGAAGCTGAAGTGAGCAAGAAAAGAGTATCTGAAAATGCTTAAAGAAATGCTGAAATTTGTAGAAAGAGGTGAAAAGGAGCATTAAAAAGTTGAAATTATTAGAAGCACAAAAGGCCACGGGGGGGGGGACGGACGGACGTAGCAAAAACCATCAGAAATAGGGTTAATATTACAGAAAAATACTTTAAAAAAAACAGAAAAAAAGGATGAATTTAGCAGAAAGAAGCTGAAAGGAGCTGAAGCAAGCTAAAATTAGCCCAAAGAAACTGAAAACAGTTTCCAAACAGCACAAAGAGTTTAAAGGACATGAAGTCAAGTCATCTTTATTTCTAGAGCACAGTTAAAACAGATGAACTGTTATCAAGGTGCTTTACAACAACATCAAAGAGATTTAAAAAAAAAATTACAGAAACAGTAACACACACTAATGGTAAAACTATGAAATTAACAGCAGTAAAAATATAATTAAAATGTGTAAGAACAGCAATAAAATGAAAAAAAACACAGGACAAAATATATACACTAAGTCAGCTCACACAGTATGAAATACCAGAGAGAACAGATGGGTTTTTAGCAGGGATTTGAACAGATGAAGGGAGGTGGCCTGTCTAGCTCTGGCCTGACCCCCGCTCTATGTCTTTTGTTGTAGGCCAAAGTCTGTGCCTGTTTTAATTCTCTGTCCTTGTCTGCCACTTTCTTTTGGTTTGGCCACTGAGGTTTTAGTTGACTGGGTGAGAGTGGCAATGGTGAGCGCAGCCTTCTGCCCATCAAGAGCTCAGCCGGTGACGGGCCTTGATTCAGCGGCGTGACCCGGTATGCCAACAGGGCCTTGTAGGGGTCAGTGTTTTTCTTCAGGAGGCTTTTCACCGTCCTCACCGCCCTCTCTGCTTCCCCGTTACTCTGAGCGAAGTATGGACTACTGGTGACATGTTTGAAGTCATAGTCCGTGGCAAAAGAAGAGAAAGAGCTAGAGGAAAACTGAGGTCCATTGTCTGTTATCAGTATTTCAGGCACCCCATGTCTAGCGAAAATAGATTTCAAGCCAGTAATAATTCCTGCTGATGTGGTTATAGATGTCTTCATTATTTCAATGTATCTTGAATAGTAGTCTACCACCAGTAAATAAGAGTCATTTTCCCAGTAAAACATATCTGCCCCAACTTTCTGCCAAGGCCGCTTGGGCAGCTCTGAGGGTATCATTGGTTCTGGGTGTAGCTGTTGGTACTTACTGCATGTCTCGCACTGGCTCACAACTTTTGTGATTTGGGCACTCAGGCCTAACCACCACACCGACTGCTGAGCCCTCAGCTTGCATTTGGATATCCCCATATGTCCCTCATGCAGTCGGGCGAGCATTTCATTTTGCAAAGTCTCTGGAATGACAATACGTCGTCCTTTCATCAAAAGCTCACCATTCATGTGTAACTCGCCTTGGTGGATCCAATACGGCTTCAGCTGTTGGGACAGCTCCTCTTGTCGTGGCCAGCCTCTTTGACACTGTCGGATCAGCAGACTGCAGATGGCGTCTTGCCGCTGATGGTCAGCTATCTGCTGAAGTTTGGACTGGGATGCAGGTAAGTTATCACGTACAGTGTTAATGAAAATTTTTACCTCTCCTTCCATCTGTGTTTCTTCTGTTGTCAGTGGACGCTTTATCGGGGCCCTGGATAGTGCATCTGCTGTGATGAGGGCTTTTCCAGGTACATGTACTATGTTGTATACAAATCTAAGCATTCGCAGCCGGAATCGCTGAATCCTGGGAGGTAAGTCATCCAGTGCTTTCGTCCCTAATAGTGCGAGGAGGGGTTTGTGGTCAGTTTCTATTGTGAACTGCACTCCGATGAGGTATGAACTCAGTCTCTCGCAGGCCCAGGTAACGGCTAGTGCCTCCTTTTCAACCTGGGCATACCGTTGCTCTGTTTCGGAGAGGCTTCGGGAAATGTAGGCAACTGGACGCCACTGCATACTTTCCTCCCTCTGCATTAAGACTGCTCCCAGGCCAAAAGACGAGGCATCCGCTGACACTTTTGTCTTGGCTTGTGGTCTGTATTGGGCCAAGACTGTTGGTGATGCCAGCTCATTCTTGAGCTTGTCGAAGGCTGTCTGCTGCATATGACCCCAGGTCCAATCATTGTCTTTCACCAGCAGGTCTCTGAGTGGTTTGGTACACTCTGCAAAATAAGGGAGGAATTTTGCAACATATGTCACCATCCCCAAAAACCGCCTGACATCTGCTGCGTTCTGTGGGACAGGCATGTCTGTAATCGCTCTGATTTTCTCAGGGTCTGGTTCAATGCCTGCTGCACTGACTTTATGTCCCACAAACAGAACTTCCGATTGTGCAAAGGTGCATTTCTCATTTAGTGTTAGTCCCGCCTCTTGGAGTCGTGTCAGGACAGCTGTGAGCCGTTCATCATGCTCTGCTTCATTCTTTCCCGACACAAGGACATCATCTGCATGGCATATAACACCGTCAAGGCCGGCCAAAAGCTGGGACATGCGTCTTTGAAAATGTTCTGGGCCTGAATTTATCCCAAATGGTAGCACATTGAAGCAGAAGCGGCCAAAGGGAGTAATGAATGTTGTGAATTCCCTACTTTCTTGTGCTAATGGGATCTGCCAAAAGCCACTCCGTGCATCCAATTTCGTGAAATACTTTGCACCATTCAGCTGTGCTAATGACTGGTCCACGGAGGGCAAAATATGTCTTTCTCTGCACACACTTTCATTAAGCTTGGTAAGGTCGACACAGAGTCTAATTTTGCCATTGGGTTTTGGGACTACAACTATCCCCGCACACCACTCTGTAGGCTTCTCTATCCTGGAGATGACCCCCATCTCCTCCATTCTTTTTATTTCCTCCTTGACTTTTTCAGTTAAGGGTATTGGCACACGGCGAGGGGTTGTAAGGGCATAGGGGACAGCATCGTCTCTCAGCCGGATACGATAGTCACCTTCCAGTCTTCCTAATCCTGTAAACACCTTTGGGAATTTCTTTTTGAATTTTCTCTCCGGGTCCCCCGTCTCCTCCAGTGTGTCAATTTTCTCTCTTCGCTCCACAAGACTTAGTTCTGTAATTGCCGGTAAACCCAGCAGTGGTCTAGCCAAGCTATCAATGACAAACACTGACTGAGTGGACTTTTTATCCCTGCTTTCAAGGCTGCCTTGAATCTGACCTACTACCGATAGTCTGGTATTATTTGGGCCATACAGCTTTTTGTGGGTGTGCAACAGAGGGCCGTCTCTTTTGTAGCTGTATAGTGTGGTAGGAATGGCGGTTACTGCTGCCCCTGTATCCAATTTAAAAGAAACTACTGCCCCATTTAATTTGATGTCTGAGTACCAGCCACTGCTGTCTGACTTCACCTCTCCCAAGTACAGAGTGTCCTGATACAGTCCATTTTCCTCTGTCATCTCGTGTACAGGTTGCTTAGACCTGCAGACGGCAGCAAAGTGTCCTCGTTTGTGACATTTCCTGCATTCGGCCTCTTTGGCAGGGCAGTCCTTCCAATTGTGTGACGGAGCCCTCCCACATTTATAACAGGCAGACGATGTTGCATACCTGTTCGTTTTTCTTTTCTGTTGTGCACTGTCCTCTGTCCTGTGTGCCAGTGAAAGCGCATGCATCTCTTCAATAGGCTCTTTAATGGATGCAGGGCCACTCGCACTGCGCAGCCAACCTTGTTGCTGTTTCACAGTTTCACTCTGTCTGACTCGCATTACAGCTGTAGTTAGGGTCAGTTTTGCATCCATCTGCAACTTCTCAGAGAGCGAGGCATCTCTTATGCCGACAACAATGCGATCGCGGATCAGTTCATCTCTGAGAGCTCCGAACTTGCAAAACTCCGCCTGTTTGTGAACTGCTGTGATAAAGCTCTCAGCCGTTTCTCCCGGTTCCTGGTTACGCCTGTTGAACTTTGCCCTTTCAAAAATTATATTGTGTTCTCCGATAAAATGTTCATCAAAGCACTCTTTTACTTTTTTGTAGTTCAACTTTTCTGCAGACGTTAGCTCAGATGCATTAAGGATATCTTCGGATTCATCTCCCATTGAATATATTAACGTATTCACCTGCAAATCCTCTTCCTTTTTATCCAGTCCCGACACAATCCTGTATCTCTCGAACCGTCGGATCCATTTGGGCCAGTTTTGTACATCTCTGCAGTCAAACTTTTCTGGCGGGCTCGGGCGAAATCCCTCTCCGACGTTGCTAACGTTGCTAACGACGTTGCTAGCTGCCGCAGCGTTAGCGCTTCCCCTCTCCGTATCGGACATCTCGGATACGACTCAGTTATCTCGTTACTTGCGAGTGCGTCGGGAATGCTAACTTCACGTCGAAGAGTCACCGCTTCTGACACCATGTAATAGTTTGGAGACTACTCACGGAGAACTCGGACAACCGCTACTCTTTAGCCAGCCGGCGTCTTTATTATATATGAACTCTGACCCCGCAACCCGTACTTGTACATAACGCGCCTCTGGTACGGAATGCCCCGAGGACCATAACACACCACAGTTAGCTGGATGGCTGGATGGATGATCTTTAACAAGTTCTAAAATCATTAAAATTTAACCTCAGCTTGTGCCTCTGACCCAACAGAACCTCAGCAGCAGAATCCTCTGTGGTTCTCTGCAGGACTTCATCAGTCTCTCTCCTGGTTCTGGAGGAGTTCTGACCCACTCTTCTTTCCATTGTTGCTTCAGTTCTTTGAGGTTTCTGCTCAGCTCTCTGAAGGTCCCACCTTCAGGTTCAGGTTCTGGACTCTGACTGGGCCGTTGATTTGATTTGATGTTTATTCATTCATTTTAAAAGAACAATACAAAACAGTTTCATCAGATACAAGAATACAAGTAGGATAAAATGAAAGGAGCAGAAAGAAGATGAAATCTTATTATATCTGCCCCTTATTTCACAGTTTGTTCAACCAATGATAACCTTCAAACTACATCACAAAATGAATAAATCTACTAATTTATCTAACTGTAATACACAAACACACTAAGCTACATCATATATAGTTTTTGAGCAAGTCCTTTTTGACCTTTTTCTTAAATGTATACATTGGGCAGCACGGTGGCACAACTGGTAGAGCTGCTGCCTCTCAGCGAGAAGGTTGCCGGTTCAAATCCCGGTCCGGGGCCTTTCTGGGTGGAGTTTGCATGTTCTCCCCGTGCATGCGTGGGTTTCCTCCGGGTACTCCGGTTTCCTCCCACAGACCAAAAAACATGCTTGTTAGGCTGATTGGTGACTCTAAATTGACCCTAGGTGTGAGTGTGAGAGTGGATGGTTGTTTGGTGTGAGTGAGACAGGTCCCTCTTGTAAATGAGTCCCCGTGACTCAACGAGGCTAGCCTGTATAAATAAAGGTTGAATGAATGAATGAATGAATTGATTTTGCATTTTTAACATCACTCTCCAGAACATTCCACAATCCAACTCCCTGAATTGAGGTAGACCGTCCCTTTAAGCTGGTTCTGAATTGTGGTTTGATGAATATCTGTCCCTTTAAGATTGTAATAACTTTGTCTAAATTTCTTTGGATATTTAAAGGTAATGTGTTATTATGAGCCCTATACATAACTGATAAAATACTATATTCTACCAATTCCTGGAATTTCAATAAATTTAGCTGAAGAAACAAGGTGTTTGATGGGTGACTGAAATGTTTTCTGGTGATTACTCTTACAGCTCTCTTTTGTAAAATAAAAACAGGCTTTGTAATTGTTTTGCACGCTTTTCCCCAAACCTCAATACAATAGATTAAATGTGGAACAATGATTGTGTTATACAACATATACAGAGCTTTATCAATTAAAAAATCCCTGACTTTATATACAGGTACATGAACACACAGCATGACAATCACAAACACCTGGACAACAAAATGGAGGAGATAAGCAAGACAATTAACAGAGAGACCAGGGAGTGTAGGGATGGGGACCCACCACCTGAGAGCAACATGCTTACAACTGTTATCTTGAAGTTCTAGGGTGTAGAGAGCCACAGAAACGGTTATGGTAGGCCGGATTTGGCCCACGGGCCTTGAGTTTGACACATGCGATCTAGTGGTACTAAAAGTAACAAAAGAAGAAAAAAAAACAGCCAAATATGTCTGCAGTTTAGCTAACAGACTTTGGAATGGGTACATTTTGTCCTTGTCAAACCTGTTGAAGAGAACCAAACTAAATACTCTGAAACTCAAACAACTTACTGTATAACAGTTCATGCACCGCTAGTTGGCAGTGTAGTGCAAATATTGCATAACTTGCTGCTACCAATTGTTGAATTTAATTAGCGGATTAGAATTAGCTTCCCCTAATTTTCATAAGACATTAGTGCTTTTGAAATTGCGGACCTAAATAAATTAATTAGTGCTTTAGAAATAGCGGAACTAATTTTTGGATTAGCGTTGCCCACCACTGCTTGAAAGTGTCATTAAAATCAATCCAGTGTTTCATGAGATGTTTTGCTAACATAACACACAACAGCCAAAACTTTATTTTCTATCTTTCTGCTGCAGGAGATAAACAATTTCTCAAAAACAAACAAAAAAATGCTTAATTTTTCATACATTTTCAATTTGTCTTTGATAAATGCAATGATGTATCCATTTAAAAGCATTTAGTTTTCCACTAATTAATTTGAACCACAGAAAACAACAACTTCATTTTTAAAACGACAGAAACCCACTGAACACATCGAGTACAAATGGAAATTTACACATTTGACATAAAACAGTAAACTTCTTTTTAAAAACAACATAGCTTTATTGCTTCGTCCAGAAAAGAATGAGTCCTGAAGTGAAAGAAAACATTTGAAAAAAAAGATTGTTAAAATCTTAAAAGATTTGAGAGCTATAGGTGCAAATTATTCAAATGATTACAAAACAAAATATTAAACAGAGTTCGTAATGTGAAACAAACAGAAAATATTTCAGTCGCAGCAACAATCAAACCCTGATTTTCTCCAGAGATTCACTTGTTTTTATGTTTCACCCTGATTTAAAAAAAACAGTTTAAATCCCTCCTCGTTAAACCGAACAGCGAGCTGGCGTCGAAGGGTGAAAAAGAAACAAAGATTTCTCAGCAGGTTTATGTTTGCTCATGTATTTAACGGCTCAACAATCTCTGGGTGAAATGAATCCTCACAACTGGAATCCTTCAGGCGGGAGCAGAGGATTATATTTCACTTACAGATGAGTTCTCATTTAAAACTCATTTCAAACATTGAAATTATTTTTGTTTAAAAAAATAAATAAAACAGGGGCTCTTCCTGTGCAGTATTGTGTACACTGTGCTGGTCCGTTGTGGTGAGGTGGGGGGGTGGAGGGGGTAGGATGCTTGACAGAAGCAGAGTGTTTACAAATGTAGGTAAACGTAGATGTTTAACAACCTGTTAAATACACCAAAATGCAACAAATCACATCTACTTTACTCAAAAATTTCTGGGGATGGCCCGCCTGCTATTTGCATTCCAGCATTGATCGGTTTACAAATCAAGCCCTGCTTAGTACGGTAGATAAAATTTTAGAAACATTGTTTTAAAACTTTCTGCAAACTAAAATCTCTGTTAGTTAAAAAGAAAAAGAAAAAGGTTTTTGGATATAAATTTGTCTGAACACTAAAGTGACTAAAATCTATGCTAACACTGTTAGCTCTTATGCTAATTAGCCACATACTGGATGAATGGATGGATGATTGATGGTTGGATGGATAGTGGATGGATGGATGGATGGATGGATGGATGAGCTTGCTCTGATTTCATACCTGGAGAAATTGTATTTCCATTCATGCTTTTCAGTCCAATTTCCAGTTTTAGTTAAATAATAAATAAAAAAAATCATGTTGAGTTTTCTGCAGCTGCAGAAGACAAACGGAGTGGATTCGTTCTCAGAACCTGGAGGTTTTAAAAGACCTCTAAATGAATTCTGACCCACACATTTGTTCTCCTGAGTTGACCAAGACAGAACAAAAAGTGTTGCAGGAAAATATAACAAACTGATGTTTGTTCACAGTTTTATAGAAAACCCCTTCCAAATTAGATACTTTTAAAAACTACACAAGTTCTCATAACAGATCTGACACATCTTGGAGCCTCTTGTGGCAGAAAATCTTATCTGAGTGACTCGTCTTCCCATAAAAACATGTCGGACGTCCTCGTGCTGCCTGCAGCTCCAACATCTCCTCGAGCTCTTCGGTGAACTCTCAAATTGCTGCTATTTAGCAAGTCACCCGCTGAGGCTTCTAATTGCTAATTCTGTCAGATTAATTAAAGTTCAAAACAGCAGAAGCTTCTTTAAACCATCCGAGCGTGTCTCTGGCTGAAGGCCCTCAAAGGACTAAAAAAAAAAGCAGTGGGCTTGAGTCTGTCTGCTTTAATTTTGCCTCTATGTCTTCTGCTCCTAAAGTTACTGAGTTTTCTCTCAAACGGCTCAACATGCTGAATTTTTCGTGTAAATGCCGAGTCAGCCATATTGTTTTTCTGTTTTAGCTTTGCAGACTGTATACTTTCAGCTGTTTTAGCCGTTCACATGCCAAGGCTCATTCAGGACATTACAGCTACGACTTTTGGTTTTGTAACCATCCATCCATCCATCATCTTTATCCACTTCTTCATTTTTGGGTTGTGGGGGTTACTGGTACCCATGTTCAGCAGTCAATGTGCGAGAGGCAGGGGACACCCTGGATAGTCTCCAGTCCATCACAGGGACACAGAGACAAATGAGACAAACAACCATTCACTCTCTCACTCACTAGGGGCAATTAAGAGTTACAAATCTACCTAACATGCATGTTTTTGGTCTGTGGGAGGAAACTGGAGTCCCAGGCCGGGATTTGAACCGACGACCTTCTCACTGAGAGGCAACAGTTCTACCAACTGCCCCACCGTGCCACCAGTTTTGTAACTTTTATATATATATTTTTTTTAATATTCAGCTTTATTTACATTTTTTTCTCATTAAAATGATTAGAGAAAGTTTTGAATCTGAAAAACGTTGTTAGACTGACTTTTTATCGTATCTGCTTCATTTTTAGCTTTTACTGTTCTGCTACTCTTAGCTTTTACACACTAAAAACTGCTAGGTTATTTTGGTAACATTAAAACTGTTGGGTCCTAGCTAGCTGATGCTAACAGCAGCTACCACCACTAAAAACACAATTAGCTAACTGGGCGATTGTCTAAAAACACAGAATTCATGGTGTTATCTTTGGAAGCTTTAAGTCAACAAATGCCATTTAAATATAATTTTCAGGTAAAAAGCTAAAAAAAAGAGAGTGTACATACCGGTAAATACTAAAATAAATATAACGTCCCTACTTTGCGGATTTCCACCCAATTATTGCTGGGGTTTCGTTCCAGACACCCTCGTGATAAGTGGGGGACTACTGTAAACTGATGTTTTATTTTAATGACTTTAAAGCAGTTGGGTCATAGGTTGGATTGGTTTGATGACATATTGGGTGAATAATTTGACCCAATGAGCTGGAAGTTGTGTTTGAAGGTTTGAAGGCAGAATTAAGTTGACCCAATCAGACTGGATCTCTGCTTTAAGATGTAATGACTAAAGATTAGATGGTAAAAACAACTTGTAAAAATATTTGGTTGACTTTAACAACTTTACTTTGCACTGGTCAGTTTGAGCTCCTAAAAAATATGTTTTGGTCCTAGTGGTTAGTGCCAACTTAGCCTGGTTAAAACCAGACCCTTGTCCTTCACTTCGCTTTGTACTAAGGTCTGGGATTTCTCCCATAGACAACGATTTATCCGGTCGATTTTTGACCGGACCAATCAGAGAACAGAAGGCGGAGTTTTGAACGACGTCGACTGACGTCGTCAGTTAAAATGGCTGCCGCCACGAAGGAATTTTCATGAAAACAAGGTAAAAAACTATTATTTCTTTGCTGAGAAAAAATATATTTCTTAGCTGACGTTATATCAGAAGTGTTCCTGAGCTTAACAGTTCCTAAATCAATTCACGAAATGGTCAAATCTGCTGGATTTAAATTGTTTCGGTTTGACATTTTCCAAACAGCCTCGGGTGCGCTACGAAAATAAATGATAAAAAAATCGAATTTTATCTCAAATGTTTCATCTAGGCCAACAGTCAGTAAATTAGAGCCATATAATTACACACTGGTAGCAGAAAAAATATCCACCGAGTGGTTTCTGAGCTATTTATCTGATAGCCTGGACCTCGCCAGGCTAAACTAACAAAACTCCGCCTTCTGTTCTCTGATTGGTCCGGTCAAAAATCGACCGGAGAAATCGTTGTCTATGGGAGAAGTCCCAGACCCTAGTACAAAGCGAAGTGAAGGACAAGGGTCTGGTTTTAACCAGGCTAGTGCCAACTTGCTAATAACCCAATTAGCTAACAGGGTTATTGTCAGAAATCCAAAGAATTGTGTTTTTTAGTGGGTCTAAGTCAACAAATTTGTACTTTAAATCAAATTTTGGGGTAGAAAACTCAAACTGGGAGGTCAAACCGAAAACCCAACGCAGATGAGGTAAAACCACTGAGCTCGGTCCAACTTGGACTCAGAACTGTATTAAAAGTTAAGTTGTTTTTAGTGCATATTGTTTTGCTGGTTTAAATTTTTTAGTTTGGCCTACACACTAAGAATTGCTGGGTTATTTTAATAATAACCATGGTCAAAAATTAAACACAATACTTAGCTCTTTTTTTTGATTTTTACTTACTTTTGCTGATAGCTTTTTTATGGTGTTTAAAGCTTTTAGCTACTATTTTGCTAATTTTGGTCTTTAATCTTAACATTTTCTTCTTTCTTCACAGTTCTTCTAATTTTACCGTTGTTTTGACTGTTTCAGCTTTGGGTTGTTTCAACTTTTTCACCAGTTTTCATCCAAGTTGTTCTGTGTTTTTAGAGAAAAGTTCACTTCTCCAGTTCCTCTGGAGCTTCTGACATGAAAAGAGAAGCGCACAGATCTTTCTGTGGAGCAGAATTCTCCGGGCGTGTTTAACAAACTTGCCCCCGGCAAGGTAAAGTCTCTACGAGCACGTCGGATTTCTTTGTTAAACAGGAGTTTATTTATTTCCACTTCTCTTAAAGTGCTGCTGAAGATGTCTGAAGAGTTTTTTTCTGTGTAAAACTCGCAACTTTGATAATTTGTAATGAAAAATGAGTGAACCTGCAGCCTAGAGCCCCCCACTGTAAAACCAGCTGCACTCAAACAGGCAGAACTCGTCTCTGATCCGTTTTAGTTGTTCTGATCTGACTGAAACCTGCAGCTAGCAGCTCGTGGGCGAGTTCTGACTCAGACCGGAGAACTTTACTGTCTCGAACTGAAGGGCAACAATGCAGGATGTCAGGGAGGAACCTCCAGGGTTAAAATAAAAATAAATAAGCGTCTTCGAGCTCGGTTCGTATTCTGCTCACGTTGCTGCACCTGCTCACTTTCTGCTTCATAAATATGAAACGCATGCCTTTACTTTCACTGATTCGTGTTTTAACTTTACTCTTAAGTCCACGAGAGGAACCTTAAAAGTAACTACCGGTAAATCACGTTTTTTTCACATTTACAATTAAAAAAACTGTTCGACAGAACAAAAAACTCCTGCCAAATGATGTTTAAACCTATTCTGGTGAAATCAGTTGCAGCAGCATGAGATTTTCTTTTTATTTAAGTGATTGACCACACCCTATTAGGCCACACCCCCTTGATTTTATGCTCATTGGGTTCAGTTCCAAGGCCAAAACCTTCAACAAGTAAGTATGGAACAAAAATGGAGTGACATTGAGCTTCAGCACAAAGATGGTGCATTATTAGTATAAGTATTAATATTGTTTTAATTTTCGGCCATTTTCACTCAAATATTTGGAGGGAAAAGTGGAGGTGAAGAGGGCGAGGAACAAAAGATGTTTAAATGGACAAATCACAGCGTTGCTACAAACATTTCACCTTTAAATTACAGAAAATAACCACAAATAACATGGAAGAAATAAAACTAGCTGGTCTTTAGCTGTGACAAGTTCTGACAGGTGTTTTCATGGCGAGCGAGTCCAAACTGAACTTTCTCAGCTTTAAATTTAAAAAATCATCAAATGAGCTCAACGCTAAGTTTGTTACATTTCTAATAAATGGACAACAGAGCTCTTCCTCTAAACACATAGCTGCAGTCACTTTATGACAACTAAGGAAGCGCATCAATGTTTTATTTATTTTTATTGTTTTGAAGTCACCATGTTATAGTTTTGGAGCCAGAGGCTCGGAGCGTGGAGTTGTAGCCCCGCCTACACACCTTCCCACTCGCTAGCAGGCTGTCAATCACAGCGTAACAACACGTCTCTTAAAGTCTCTAATAATTTATCAACACTAAACAATAAAGTACAGCGGCAGCTACGGGAATCAAAAA